>JANIEQ010000980.1:0-16933 GCA_024708375.1 Oxalis stricta | reverse complement strand
AGGTACAATCTCGCAATATATGTGATTTTATATGAATATATATAGATAGATAGATAGCTTAAAATATAAATTAACCTGAAAATAACCCTTAATCTGCAGCAAAATGCTTAGGGGTGCAATGAATTTTATTGGATTGAATTTCAGGAAAATTTAATCCGATCCGAATAAATTCGTAGCCAACTTAGGATTTGGATTTTAATTTTTTTCTCAAAATCCAATCCGATCTGATCCATAAAGATTGGATTGGATCGCTTGGATTTAACTTATAAAGAGATTCTATAAATATTTGCTACGATAGAATTTCTCCGGTATATCGATTATAAAATCCCAAAATACATATACACAAAACCCTTAAGAATAAATATTTCAAAAACACCTCAACATTATAATTAATTAATAAATTCAGCATATGTTTGGCATGTACAAGAAAATGGCAAGATCGACGATGATATACACTCAAAATGTACTTGACCCAAGTCAGGGACCCATTTAACCCATGCCCCAAACGCATGTAAAGAGCCGGTCAGTCACCAACCGCATGAAGTAAGACCCAAACCTCGGAGACAATCTGCGTCTCGAGGAGCTCGAGGGCTCGAAGTAGAACGCCTTCTCGACTCAAATAGTGCACGTGCTCTCTCAGAGTTCTTCGGAGAAACGTGTTTACACCCCTTGTCAACGGTCTTCGTCACAACACTATATAAGTCCAGGTCGACATCAAGATTTGCCAGTTCCAACTCTTCACTCTCACTCTCATTCTAAAACACACTTATCTTTCTCAGAAACCCACTGACTTAAGATTCGGAGTGCTAACGTCGGCCCGGCTGACCTAGGTCTCTTTGATTTCCAGGCATTCCCCGTGTGCAGAGTGAAAGAGTCCAGGACCTCACATCATTTTCAGGATTATCAGGCGATAGTAGGAAAGTAGAAATATATTATACTAATAATATTATGATCCAAAATAAATAAACTTAAGCATGCTAGTAATAACTTAGACTTCCACATCTTTTTTGTGCACAATGAAAACCAAGCACCAACCTCCTCAATAGTCGAGACAAACAACAATCTGAAATCTTAATATAAAAAATATAAATTTGAAGAGTTATATATTATTTATATTATTATATTTAATATATAGTTGGATTTTTTTTCATCCGTGGATTGGATTGGATTTTCATTTCTGCAATTTATGAATCCAATAAAATATTTTTGGATTGGATTGGAATTTTTTTATTCGAAATCCAAAAAGATTCAATCCAATAGATTGGATAGAATTTTATCCATGAATTTTGGATTGGATCAAATTCATTCACTTTTATTTGATGGAAAGAATCTAGATTTTTCACAATGATTCATGCATATTTCATTTCTTTCATTAGAAAAGATTTATGCCTTATATATCACTTCTTTTCGTGCCAATATTTCACATTTCCTTATATATATATATATATATCTTATAGACAATAGAGAGATTTTTTAATTGGTCCCAATTGTAATTTAATTACAAATTTTATTGTCAAATCAACATTCGACACATGTCGTTTTATTAACGAATAGTAATTTGACACATGTATATAAGAACTTTGAGTTTAATTAGGTTTCAAGTTTCAATTTTAAATCAATGATATTATTTTTTTCTTTTTCTAATTAAAAAATCAAAATACAATAAAAACATAATGATTCCTAATAAAATTCTACCAATTACTTTTTCTATTAATAGTTTTATTCCTAATCAATTTCCTATCCATTATTTTAAAAAATCCTAATAAAATTATAATATACTATATTTTTTTTATTAAACAATTTTTTCTAATAAAAAATCATTATATTCATTTTTTCTATTCCTAATTAAAATAGGCACATCTTCTTTTTTTCTATTCAACGGGCATATTGTTAAAAAAATTATTCCTAATTAAATAATATTATATATTATTTTTTTCTAATTTTTTTATTAAACTATATTCCTATTTTAAAACTTTGATTATAATTAGGTTTCAAATTATAATTTTAAGTCTATGATTTTTCCTATTCTAATTAGGAAATCAAAACACAATAAAAACATATTCCTAATAAAATTATAATACACTATATTTTTTTCTAATTTTCTTATTTAACAATTTTTCCTAATTAAAATCCATTATATTTTTTCTATTCCTAATTAAAACGGACATCTTCTTTTTTTCCTATTCAAACGGGCATATTGCTAAAAAAAATTATTCCTAATAAAATCCGCTATATTTTTTTCCTATTATTAATTAAAACGGACATATCTTATTTTTCAAACAAAATAAATTTTTAATTCTAATAGGATTGTAGATTTTGAAATAAAATCAAAATAATTCTAATTGATTTAAAGTTAAAATAATTTCCTTTTGATATAATATTTGACATAGATTTAATAATGTTTAATGCAAATAATTATTATATAATTTTTTATAATATATATTTAAACTATTTATTTTTAAAGATACGAATTTTACGTCAACTTGAATGGCTAATTGACTAGTGTGTGTATATATATATATATATATCTTTTTCTGAACGGCTTTCCAATGAATCTTCTTTCTATCGCCACTTTGAATCAAGGAGTACTAAAAATAAAAAATAAAATAAGAGGTAGATATGTCAACCAAAAGACTAATTTTTATTTTTCAAAAAAAAAAGACTAATTAACATGCTTTTTAGTAACTTTAGACACTAACCTACCGATTTAGATCCAAGCAATATTATTATTATTATCCAACTTTAAATTACATCCAAGCTGATATTAAAAATTAAAATCGAATAAAATGTGAGACACATGCGAGACTAACTAGTGCTTGTTAGTGTCATTTATATTTAAATCACGGCCACATCAGTGTCCAGATCATGGCCAGCTCAAACATTCCTCTTTATATAGAAAAAGAAAAAGGAAAAAAGTTAATGATCGGCAGACCTACCATACTAATCTAATGAGTTTAATTGATCCATTTAATTTTGAAAATTTTTATATTTGACATAATTATTTTTCAATTAAACCGATTCAAAAATTATATTTAAACTCATAATTTTTTAAATATAAAATTAATTAATTAAAATTTTAAAATTTGAATCCATAAAATTCGAATCTCAACTCGCCATTGTTGATCGATATCTCATATCCCTCTTTAGTTTGGAAAAAACATTTGACTCCTACAAATTATATCCTCATGCGTCTTCCTTGCACTAGATCACATTGAACTGAATATCATTTATATTCAATAATACTTTAATTTACTTCATAAATATCGATTATATTAATCATATAATAGGTCGATTGAATCGGTTAAGTCGAATGAGAAATTGGTAATTTTAAAAACATCACAATAGACCATATAAATGATATGAAGAATTAGACTAATTGAGAGAAAAAATTAAAATTTATGATACTGATAGAGTTTAGTTATGAATATATAATATCTTTCAAAAAATAGAATATTTAATAAATCAATTGTAATTCTTTGAAATTTATATAGAATAAAAATAGAAATCACGCGTCAAGTTCAATTCTATAATAAAATATGTAACTGGGAGAAGTTAATTTTTATTCTTCCTATTATCTATAAAGTTTAGATAGGACTTTTTATTTTTATTTTTAAATAAGGGTCTTTTTCTTTTTTAATTTGAATAAGTTATTAAAACAAGTTAATATAATCTAGTACTTCAATTAAAATATGTCATTTTTTTTAGAGTGATAGATCCAGGACAGCAGAAGGATTAATGGACAAATTAACTGATAGTATATCTCCTCTTTTGTATTTTGAAATTATAATAAACCCAATTCGCAAACATAATAGTCCACATGGGTATTAATCAAATTATAATGTTATGATAATTAATTAGAGGGCAAGAATTCAACTTGTATAAATAGCAACAACTGTGTTAGCTAGATATCCAAACAAACAACACAACATGAAATTAGTCTCATATTGTCTCTCACTCACAGCAATAACAATATAATATTGCTTTTCATTATCAACCCATCAGTCACGGTGAATGCCAAAAATAATGATAATCAGATTAGCAAACTCAACAAGCTGATTAAGTCGAGGAAATCTAACAATCCTCCTCTTTCCGATTCATCGTCGATATTATTGGATTCGATTTCTTTTGATAGTACTTATATTAATATAGATGGAGGCTCGATGAAAGCTGACAAGATAAGTTCTTTGCCGGGCCAACCAAAAGATGTGGATTTTGATCAGTATTCTGGCTATATCACCGTTGATGCCAAAGCTGGTCGTCGACTCTTCTATTACTTTGTCGAGTCTCCGACCAACGCTTCCGACAAACCTCTTGTCTTGTGGCTCAATGGAGGTATGTGTATACGAGCATGCATAATGTCCTTTGTCAAGTTAATTTATTTCTTACAGCCACTTTGAAGCAGATTTTCATACTCTTCAATTCCATGAATATGGACCTTTAAGTTTATACTACATCCGTCTCAAAATATCTAATAATGTTTTAGATGTTTAGGTTCATTCATTTGAACATGTATTTTATGGAGATTCTTCACTACTTACATGTTTATATAAATGAACCTACAAATATAAAACATCGTACGTATTTTTAGACGGGAGTCGTAAGGAAGTCCGAGTGTTATTTTTTATGAGAATTGATAAGTTGTTCATATACAATTTACGTAGAAACAGGGGCAGAATTTAATTCTAAACCCTTTAATTCTTTAAACATAAAAAATATTAAAATAAAATAAAATAATTTTCTCAAAAAAATAATATAAAAATTATCAATTAAATGTATTTTTTTGAGTAGTTGTATATTTATAACTTTGAAATATAGAACAGAGCCTCAGAATTTATCATATATATAAAGTAAGAATAGGGATTAAAATTTAAATAGTGATAAATAATTATTCTAGTTTAAATGAAAAGATAAAATATTACCGATGGACTCAATAGAGAGATTAGAGTCGTCCACAGACCACAATTGACTCATTGTAGTGACTACGCTATCAGTCAATGCCTAAACACATGATTAGCGTCAATATATTATATATAACTGTCAGATTTCTATTATGTTTTTTTTTTCTTTAAAATAAAAAATTAAACTTTATTAAAGAGAAAAATCTTGCATTAAGATAGCCCTAGAGTGCCGAATGATAAAATTCTTTTCTTAAGTTGAATGATAATTTTTGAGAAGTTCTCTACCCTTCATGACAGACAGATCACAGATAAAGGAACACCAAACACGAGCTGCCAAAATTGAAAATTAGATTAAGTACTAATTTGTAGTGTTGTTATAATCAATCAAAGTGATCAACAAACAGGGCCCATTCTAAATTATCTTTGGACGTATATTCCACCACTTGTTTGAATGGGGCCACTATTATTCAAGGTTTACATTTATATTCATCAATTAAAACGCGATCTAATTATTAAAGTATTTTTTTTACGTGAGGTTATATATTCGATTTCATTTAATTAAGTTAATGAACTAAATAGAGATTTGGTATGCCTATAAGTTCGAAATCCATCGAAACATGATTCAATGATTTGAAACATTAATATCCTCCTATTGCAAGAGATTATATAACCACACCTAGAGAAAATAAATCCGAATTCCTCATGGAAATGTTAATACTACCAGCTCCGTTTCTAATTAATTGGCACTTGTATAGAAGTTACAAGTAATTAAAAAAGGAGGAAGGGGGTAATTTTTGTTTGTAACAATCGGCACGTTTATGTGTGCTTTTTAATTTGTGTTTCTCATTGTTTACTTTTGCGGGGTCCGTCCCTAATTGATCAACCCACCAACACGACAGCTAACTAGGTATAAAGTATCTCCTACTTTGTGAATGTGGAAATATTTCTACCATAGATTTTTTTTTTATCTTATTTCTACCATAGAATTAATAAGTAGTGCTCCCTAGCATATATTTAACTCTTTTAATAAAGTTTAAGTTTTATTTATAAATTAAAAAGTGGCTGAATTTGTAAGTGTGAAGTGTCCCTATCCGTCGGATGAAATTTTTAATTCTTTAAGTACAAAGTATATTTCGTGATGGGAGACCGTTGGTCACGAACAAACTATTGGAAAACTGATACATCACTAAAGCAATATCAAAAGTTATGCTAACTATTATACATTCTGAAAATTATAAACCTAGTATAACTTATACACCTAAACAATTATGAATGTTGAAGAAACATGAGCAGAGGGAAAAGAAAGTGTCAAATCCATATGCACGTAAAGAAGAAATATTATAATTTCAAATCCCTCTGTCAAAAAATACTTACACTTTTCCTTCGTTATTAAATGGAGGTAGTACTAATTAATACACACTTGAGGAAAAGAATAATTTCATATGGCAGATGATGATTAATTATGATGAAACAGGGCCAGGATGTTCATCCATGATTGGAGCCTTTCAAGAACTAGGACCTTTCAGGATCAACAGTGATGGAAAGACATTATACAAAAATCCTTATGCTTGGAATAATGGTATTTCACTATTTCTACTTAAAATACATAACTACCATAATTTTTTTAAAAGAAAATTTAATCTGACATTAAAAATTTTTCTTGCTGGCAGCTGCAAATGTACTATTCCTGGAGTCTCCGGCAGGCGTTGGGTTTTCTTATTCGAAAACTCCGTCTCCGTCTGGTTATTATGAAAGTGGTGACAAAGAAACGGCAAAAGGCTCCTACACTTTCCTCATCAACTGGCTTCAGAGATTTCCACATTACAAAAATCGCGATTTTTTCATAACTGGCGAGAGCTATGCTGGTCATTATGTACCTCAACTTGCTTACACCATCCTCACAATGAACAAGAATCCAGATCACAACACATTCATCAACCTTAAAGGCATTGCTGTGAGTTTTTATATACAAACGTACTTAATTTCACTATATTATAATCTCTCGAAAGGGAAGGTGATGCCTTAACCATTAGGTCAAGCCTCTCGGTCGGCACTCATTTTACTTTATTAGAAATGTAATGGATTTTGGATTAAATATCCAATCAATTGAAAATGATTTTTATATACACATTCCTCTCTTGATCTCAAATATTGGCTGATGTCGCAGATCGGAAATGCGTGGATTGATGATAGTACTGGGTCGAAAGGCATGATTGATTATGCTTGGTCGCATGCTCTGATTTCTGATGAAACTCATGCCTCGATTAATAAGAACTGCGATTACAATTCTGGAAACTATTCAGAGGCTTGTGAAAAAGCTGACATGGAAGGAAGTCTAGAAATGGGAGATATTGATATTTACAACATATATGCTCCATTGTGCCTATCTTCACCATCTCTTGGGAAGATTAATTCGGTAAGTGTTATGTCGAAAAGCAACTACTATCATGTCTTACATATGGAATATTAACTAGCTAGATAATTAGCCTTATCATATTATAAGAGTACTTATCTTCTTATATATTTATATAGATAATTAAAAAAATTAGAGGTGTTCCAATTGCGCATTTTATTGCCGAATCGGACTATTGTAGTTATATATATAATTGTTATTATCATAAATTGTCTAATATCTAATAGGACATTTATTATGCATAAAAATCCGTCCAACAGACAGGCTGGCCGGCTAGTCATTAACTAAATATATTGACTTCCTAATCATCAGATCAAAGAATTCGATCCATGTTCAGACAATTACTTGGATTCTTACCTTAATCGTGAGAATGTACAAGCTGCACTTCATGTAAAACCTACCAACTGGTCAAAATGCGGGTAAATTATGCAAATTTCTTTATTCTTTTAAGCAGTAAATTATGCAATTTCACATTATAAATTGTCAAATTTGCCAATTTAAAGAATATAAACTTACTTCCATGTTCATGTTGTGTTGTTTAGAGACGTGGTATGGACTGATTCTCCAACAACAGTTCTTCCCATAATAAGGCAGCTTATGGCCAGTGGGATCAATGTATGGATTTACAGGTAATATATTATATTAGGATCTCTAATATTAGAATGTATACTTGGAACATATAACTATGAAATTGAAATAGTGTTGTGAGAAATATAATTACAAGTTACCTAGTAACTGGTTGAATTGTGAACAATGTTAGTGGGGATACTGATGGCCGAGTTCCAGTAACATCGTCGAGATATGCCATAAATTTGTTGAAGATTCCAGTACAAAATCAATGGCGCCCTTGGTACAATAGAGGCGAGGTAATATATATATTGTCAAGCTCTAATTAACAGATTAATTCAACTTTTCGTTCCAAATTAGTTGCCTATATAAAATGTTGATAACTGGGACGGGGATAATATAGAAGCACTGACGATATATAACTATATATGTACCCATCCAGGTTGGAGGGTTTGTGGTGGGATACAAAGGAGGATTGATATTTGTTACTGTTAGAGGTGCTGGACATTTGGTCCCAAGTTACCAACCTGAAAGGGCTTTAACCATGTTTTCGGCCTTCCTACTTGGAAAAATTCCTAAATGATCCTCAATCAATCAATTCGTTTTTTTCCGACAATCATATATGTTTTCAGCTTTAATTCCTAGCTACAAGGATGTCTGCGTGCATGCGAACTAATTATTGTAATAGAAATATTCAGTAATTCATAGCTCCATATAAAGATGAAAATAAATAAAGCAGCATTTATAATGTCTTCAAATGGGGTGAATCTGCTGTGCTGTTGAGTTGACTCGATAGTGGTATAAAAAATTCTGGAAAATCATTACTGTGCAAGGAATATGCTAAGAAGATCCTGCAAAAGATCTATTCATATTGTTAGTTTTCATTGTATGGAGGTTTATGCTCAAACTTAAACTCTACTTTTTTTTTTTGTTCTCTATTAAAAAAAAATGATCGATAATACTAAATGTTTAGCTCTGCAAAATATAATTTCTTAAATAATATTAGTGCATTTCAGATAGTAAATTCTAGCTCCATGTAGTTAAATTCCTTTTTTTCAAACATCCAATCAGAGAATCTTGAAATTGTTATGTAACCAGATAGGTTGTTGAGAGAAGAAAATTAGAAGAGAATTGGAATAATTTTTAATATAGGAAATATTAAACACAACACTTAGGTTAATGTTTAAACTAAGAGAGTCTGCCCTCAGGAATAACTTCACACTTGAGGATTTCTAAAAGCTCGACCTCTAAGATAATTGCTGTACACACATCATTAAAGAAGTTAAGCTTTATGTCGCTAATAACAGCTTATGACCAGCGAGTTGATTTGCTATAGATAGATTTATTAGGTATATATGGTATACTTGTTAGATTACACAGAAAAGATAGTGATCTGGATGCTTGCGTAATTGTTGGAATAGATTACACAAAAAAGAAGTACACTGTATTCTGTACTGTACCAAATGAACAACATGAATTTATGTCTCTTAGTCTCGGCAATAATAATAGTAATTATATTGCTTTTCACCATCAGTAATCATCATCATTCACGGTGGTAAATGCCAAAAATAACAACAATCAGATAAGCCAACTCAACAAGCATATTAAGTCGAGGACTAACTCTAACAATATTCCTAGTCCTCGTTCTGACTCATCGTCATTGGACTCGATTTCGTTCGATAGGAGCGTTTACATTAATGATGACGCCGGTTCAATGAAACATGACAAGATAGGTTCATTGCCAGGCCAACCTGAAGGTGTGGATTTCAACCAGCATTCCGGGTATATCACCATTGACGCCAAAGCTGGTCGTCGACTCTTCTATTACTTTGTCGAGTCCGAGACCAACTCTTCCGACAAACCTCTCGTCTTGTGGCTCAATGGAGGTACTTTTTCTTACACTTTACACTAGGGATTGACGGAGTATATATGCTCCCACCGGTCCACTTGAAGTGTCGCATAATGATAGTTGCGAATCATAAGAAAATATATAAGTAATGATAGGAAAAATTATTTGTCTACCAATTATTTATTATTCGAAGTCATAAATGTTTATTCAAAATATATAATTTATTAAAATAAATATAAGGATAAGACTGGAAAAAATAGCTCAAATATGTATGGATTTCATAAATCGACGCTTGAAGTGGAACAAAGCAAATTTTATTACGCGACACTTTGATCGAGAGAGAGTATTAGATTTGTCGAGAGAGTTCGAAATCCGCCATCCAAGAAATGATCGATATCAATATTTTTATCTTGCATTTGTAGAATCAAGTATTGAATGGTCCCTAAAAAAATAACCATCGAATCCACCAACACTTGGGTCAATGAATTTTTTGGTCACCTCATAATTCATGTTCGTTTTAGTGCGTTTTCAATTCCTACTTTTTATCTTTTATGTAGTCCCTCAATAATTGAATCCAACACAACATTATCCTAATTCCTACACCCACTTAAAATTCTAAATTAGACAGCTAATTAAGGTATAAAGTATCTCGCACTTTGCCAATGTGGAAGTATATATGTCTAAACAGTCGTACGTATATACTCCCTAATACATGTCACTAAATATACGCTTTAAAAGAATATGAGGGAGTAACATACATTCGGGGGTTATCGCCTGGTTGACACAACCAAACTCGACAACTAAACTTTTTAATAATAATTCTTTCTTCCTTTATTAAATATATATACATAGAAGGATTAAATGGATTTATCCAAATTAAGTCGAGAACCTATGACACCACGTTCTCTAAAATATTATGAATGTAGAAGAAATTTGAGCAGAGAAAAGAGAAATTATGAACCCAAATGTTAAAGAACAAATATTATAGTTTTCAAATGAAAAAACTAATACCACACTTGAGGAAAAGAAAATGATAAATTTCTTAAGCAGATGATGATTAATTATGATTAACTGGACCAGGGTGTTCATCAATGATGGGAGCCTTTGAAGAGCTAGGACCTTTCAGAGTCAATAGCGATGGGAAGACATTATACAAAAATCCTTATGCTTGGAACAAAGGTTTTAATTTTACTACTTCTACTTAGAATACATTACCATAATTTTGTTTTAAAAGTTAATTAATGTGAATTGATCAAAACTTTGCTTGGCTGTAGCTGCAAATATTCCATTCTTGGAGTCCCCGGCAGGAGTTGGTTTTTCGTATTCGGAAATTAATTCCTCTGGTTATTATGAAAGTGGTGACCAAGAAACAGCAAAAGATTCATATACTTTCCTCGTCAACTGGCTTCAGAGATTCCCACATTACAAAAAACGAGATTTTTTTCATAACCGGCGAGAGCTATGCCGGTCATTTTGTACCTCAACTAGCTTACACCATCCTCAAAAATATCAAGAATCCAAATATCATCACATTCATCAACCTTAAAAGCATTGCTGTGAGTTTTATTTAATTACAAACAATTACTCCCTTAATATCACAACAAATGATGTTTTGTATTTTTAAATTCATCATAAATATATGTATTTAGCTAATAATCTTTACTAGATATATATCCATTTGAGTGAAGTTAAAAATGTAAAACATCATCTATTATGATATGAATGTAGTATTCATTTTACTTTATTTAATTCTACATCAAAATTGGAATACATCCAATAATGATTCCTCTTTGAGCGATTTTGCAGATTGGAAATGCTTTGATCGATGATATTACTGCGATGAAAGGAATGCATGATTTTTGGGGCGCATGCTCAGATTTCCGAGGAAACCCGTGCCTCGATTAATAGGAATTGTGATTTTGCATCTGAAAATTCGTCAAGGGATTGTAAAAAGTATAAAGATCAGGCGGATCTAGAAATTGGAAACGTTGATAATTACAACATATATGCGCCGATGTGCTTAGCCTCATCATCTGCTACGAAGATTAATTCTGTAAGTGTTGTGTTAAATTAAAAAAATATCATATATATTTTAAAAAATATTATTAACCCAAGTTGACTTCATCATACATTACCAGGTCAATGAATTCGATCCATGTTCAAGCGATTACATGGATTCTTACTTTAATCGTGCAAGTGTACAAGCTGAACTTCATGAAAAACCTACCTACTGGTCAGAATGCGGGTATATATTTATGCAAATTTCACATAATTACAATATTAAGTTGAGTAAAAATAGCTATATATATACATTCGTCCGTCCCTAATTAATTGTCGCTTTTCCTATATATACAAATTGGATAGAAAAACGATAATTAATTAGAGACGGAGGTAGTATATGTCATGAAATTAACTTTCCATTTAAGAAACATAATATATGACCAATACTCGTGTTGTACAAAATGTTGTTTAGAAGAGTGAAATGGATGGAGTTCAAGAACAGTTCTTCCCATAATACGACACCTCATGGCCATCGGGATCAATGTATGGATTTACTGGTTCTTTTCTCATTAGAGTCTTGCGCTCTTTCGCTTTCGTGTTTCCCTTGTATCAGAAAAAAAAAAAGATTTATCACAACTTACAAGTACTTTTGGTTATATTTTTGTATACATTGCCAGTGGGGATATTGATGGGGTTGTTCCGGTAACATCATCCATATACGCTGTAAATTTGTTGAAGATTCCGGTACAAAATCATTGGCGCCCTTGGTACAGTAGAGGGAAGGTAATATATTGAATATTTTTGACAATAATTAATAATCTTTAAAGCAATACAATTTCCATATCATTAAGGTGATTCATGGGTAGTTAATTAAGTAAAATTATATTAGACTTTGAATTTGGGATAAAAGAAGGGATTTGAATAATTAAATTGGAACAAAGTGAGTACATATATTTAATTAATTAATTCTTTTGAAAAGATTTTATATTATGATTTCAAATTAATGTATGAGAATTTTAAACTATGCAGGTTGGAGGATATATGAGGTGGGATACAAGAGAGTATTGACATTTGTTACTGCAAGAGGAGCTGGGCATATGGTCCCTAGTTACCAACCAGAAAGGGCTCTAACCATGTTCTCGGCCTTCCTACAAGGAAAACTTCCTAAATGATCATCTATCTATCTATCAATCAATCAAGGCGTTAATTAGATCCGAAATTTAATCATGTTCTTTCGGCTTATAATTCCTAGCGACAACGGATGCGCTGCCTGAGAACTGATCTTTGTAATTCAGTTATCCATAGCTCTATAATTAAGATATACTACAAGATAAATAAATAAATGGAGTATCTCCCTGACTCCTGGATATAAAAAAACTCTCAAGAAGAAAATAAAAAAAAAAAAAAAAAAAAAAAAAAAAAAAAAAAAAAAAAAAAAAAAAAAAAAAAAAAAAAAAAAAAAAAAAAATAATTTCACACCCCTTTCCTTAATTGTTAATCTTTCCGTCTTTCAATACACGAGTTTTTAAATTATCATTTTGTCTCAAAAATGATAACTTACATTCATAATTTAAATCAAAATATCCCATTATATTTTCTATGCCTTTGTTCGCGTTGGTGACAACTGCTTTAAAAATAAGTATCGAAGACGAGAAATATATAAGTTCTTGTTCAATCCACTCTTTAAAGTTAACCTACATATAAGATTAGATTTTTATTCAAACATAGAAACATGGAGTAACATGAGTCATATTCACACATCATCGATCAATATAGCTTCAAAAAGAAAAAAAATAAAAATTCCCACATTATTTTGTGAGTGATGATGGAATGAGGGCCATATGAGAGATAAGTTTGTTTTATTCTCTCCTTTTTATATGTAAAATAATAAACACTCTAGGAAGATATCAACATGTATAAATAGCAAAAATTGTGTTAGCTAGAAAAGTACAATATCTATATATACTGTACCAAACGAACAACATGAAATTAGTCTCATGTCTCTCAGTCTCACTCTCAGCAATAATAATAATATTGCTTTAATCATCACACTCATCAGACACAGTGAATGCCAGAAATAACAATAATCAGATAAGCCAACTCAACAAGCTGATTAAGTCGAGGATTAACTCTAACAATCCTCCTCGATCCGACTCATCGTCAATATTATCGGATTCAATTTTGTTCGATAGCGACGTTTATATTAATGAAGACGCCAGGTTCGATGAAAGCTGACAAGATAAGTTCTTTGCCGGGCCAACCTAAAGGTGTGGATTTCGATCAGTATTCAGGCTATATCACCGTTGACCCGAAAGCTGGTCGTCGACTCTTCTATTACTTTTGTTGAGTCTCCGACCAATTCTTCCGACAAACCTCTTGTCTTGTGGCTCAATGGAGGTATTTTTTTCTTACACTTTATACTAACAAAGTTCTAGCGTCATGACAAATGTGCCTGAAAAACAAGAGATAGAGCAAATGAAGCATGTACAAAAGTAAATCAACCCCTCAGACTCTAATAAAACACTATCGGATTTCAAAATAGCACGATCCAATTCAAAAATTTCACCCAATTGAACATGTCTAGGAGGGATTGGAAGAACTATAAAATATATATAAATGAAAATATTTTATGATGTAAAATTTATAATTAATACTCATGTCTTGTAATTATATCGTCATTTTTTTATGTAAATTAAATAGGAAAAGTGACAATTAATTCGATGACAGTTAGTAGTAATTAATATTACAGTAGCTGAATGACAGAATTGTTGAGAACACACTTAGCTTCTGCAACCTAAAAAGAATGACAAACAGACAAAGGAACACCAAACAGGAGCTGCAAAAATTGAAAATTAGATTTAGAACCAAACAAATAAAGATTTTTTTCTCCAGGAATTTAAAAAACAAAAAATACTTAGTCATTTTGATAATTAATCAAAGTGATCGACAAACAGGCCCATGCACTGACTATTTCAATTCAAATCTCATAATTTGGGCATATTCCACCACTTTGATTGAATTGGGCCAGTGCCACTATTTTTTAAATTTCGTGAATCACCTGTACGTTTTTAAGATGTCTTGACTAAGATGGAATATGCTCAAGGTTTAAAAGTAAGAAACAAGAAAGAGTAAAAAGACGTTTCTTGGGCTCGCACCGGACTGTTCTTTTTTAAAAACTCACTACGAAAGTATCCTAAACTTGCTTCATATAGTGTGAGTTAATTTTCACTATTGTATTTGCATCGATTGTGCCTAATAACATAATGAGTTGGAAATCCACCGTCTATTAATTACATCGAAAAGTTGAAATAACAGAATCGATTTGATCTCACTTGACACTTAGAGTCAATGAATATTTTTGGTCCCTCATACCTGTTGTAGTGGGCACTTTATAATGTGTGCTTTTCCTATTCCTCTTTTTTCATTTTTCACTTATAATGTGTCACTGGTTAATTGAACCAACAACATTCTTTTTTTTTTATTTTTATTTTTACCCAACATAAAATTCTCCTACATCCACTTAAGATTTTTTTTTCTTTTTTAAGAGAAGACAACTAAGAATAGGTACAAAGTATCTAGTACTCTGCTCAATGTGGAATTTCATATATTGTCAAAGATCCAATATACATAAGATTTAAATAATATAATTGAAAATGTGAAATTGAACGAGGTATGAGTATGAAAATTAAAAATTTGATAGGGGAGTTATGTACCAAAATGTATAGACCAAATATAGTAATTTCAAAAACCTAAAGTTCCTCAGATTGATCCAAAGTCGCATGGTGCTTAGGTCAACTCCATTGTAGTATTCAACTCACTCAAACCTAATACGACTACGCAATCATGCTGTGAGGAAAACGAATAATTTCATATGTAGATGATGAGGTAATTTTTATGAGACAGGACCAGCATGTTCATCTATATGATTGGAGCCTTTCAAGAGCTAGGACCATTTAGAATCAACAGCGATGGAAAGACATTACTACAAAAATCCTCATACTTGGAATAACGGTATGTTATACTATTTCTACTCAAACTACATACATAATCATAATCTTGAATCTTCAAAAAAATAATCATAATCTTGCTTTTTTAAAGTATAATTAATGTGAAATTCAATATTTTGCTTGCCGGAAGCCAAACATGCCTTTCTGGAGTCTCCGGCAGGCGTTGGGTTTTCGTATTCGGAAACTTCCTCCGATTATTATGAAAGTGGTGACAAAGAAACGGCAAAGGAGTCCTACACTTTCCTTATCAACTGGCTTGAGAGATTCCCACATTACAAAAATCGATTTTTTCATAACCGGCGAGAGCTATGCTGGTCATTATGCACCTCAACTTGCATACACCATCCTCACAATGAACAGGAATCCAAATCACACCACATTCATCAACCTTAAAAAGCATTGCCGTGAGTTTATCTAAATACAAACATAGTCATTTTAATTACTTTATCTTTGTACATACGTAGACGATTCGTTTTTCCCATACGATTATCACAGTTCATCTAAGCTTGGAGTGCTAGAGGTTTCATCTGTGGGTCGGGATACCAGACACATTTAATTAACTCAACCATTTTACTCCAATAAAACTTAATCCTCCTAAAAAAAGGGGAAAAAAAAAACCTTATTAATCTCAATTTTCATATGGAATATATATCCAATACATTTAGATCTATTTTACTTGAGCTTAATTGAGTGACTTTTGCAGATTGGAAATGCGTGGATTGATGTTATTAATGGGATAAAAGGAGTACGACTTTTTTGGACACATGCTCTAATTTCCGATGAAGCCATAGCCAGATTTATAAGAACTGTGATTATGCATCTGGATACTTGTCAGATGGTTGTTTCGAAGTGCAGGGTAAGGGGAGTCCTTAAAAATGGGAGACATTGATGGCGAGAACATATATGCGCCAGTGTGCTTAGAGTCATCATCTTTTGAGAAGATAAGTTCTGTAAGTGTTGAGTTAATACAACTAACAAATACTATCATATATATTTAAAATAGTACTACCTCTGTATCAAAATACATAAAGATTTGTTCATAGTAATATGTATTTAGTCAATAATTTTCACTATATATATATCCATTTATATTGAACCTAAAATCACAAAATATCACATTTTGATACAAGAGAGTACGTATTATATATTAACCAAGTTGACTTCATAATTACCAGGTCGAAGAATTCGATCCATGTTC
>JANIEQ010000979.1:0-20249 GCA_024708375.1 Oxalis stricta | reverse complement strand
TGTTTCTTGTTTCAATACACACTTTAGAAAGAAATCTATGGAAAACGTACACATTGCAGGATTTGAAGACTTTACCTGCACGTCACTATCCATGACCAAAATTATTGGCTGCCTACTGGGAGAAGCTTCCTCAAGCTCCCGGAGTGCTTCATTTATAATCTGGGAGGCTTCTGTATGAGATGCCTTGACTGGACTTTCTTCATCATGATTCTCAAGAGCAACATAGCAACATTTCTCATAAGGAAGGTAAGGGATGTATGTTTGTTCAGACCCAAATTTTGAACCACCGAGTATAAGTTTAAGAAGGGTCTTGTTTACATTTACTTTGCATTTGGATTTCAGATCACGAACAGCCTTCTCCATCACCACATCCAGGTACTGGCAGTTTGACCATTCTCCCATGAACAAAAATCTCCATTGATCCAGCCATGAATCTTCTAACTTCCTGATAGTAGAGCAAATAAATTATGCATGATAGAAACAATATATATGTTGAATCTTATTAAATTCAAGCAAATTTGGCATGCAAGAAGTACACAACCAAAGTGTCAAGAACAAACTTAGTCCTGTCAAGGATTCCTTTTGTGTATATATTAACATTTGTAAGTCAAAGATGAAGCAAGCTGTAAACTTCGTGCAAACACCAATACCCAGATCAAAAAATATTCTACCTATCTAAGCAAAGTCCTGGATCCACAAAAAAAGAAAAAGGAAAAAGAAAGATAGATAGCTAGACAATACCTCAGCAGTTTACCAAGAAGATTGTCTAGCCTCTTTCTCTGCATCCACCAAAGATTCCTAATCTTCTTTGTATCTTCCAAGGGGATGACTGAGGATGAATAATAATTCTCTTCTAAAATCATTCTAAAAGCTGGAGCCACATCATCAACCATGCTAGAACGCCAGGGACAGTGCCAATGTTTACCTCCATTACTGCTCTCTGAAATTTTCCCAGAGAACAGGTTTCATCATCATCATCATCCGACAATTCTGTCAAAATACAAAATCTAGTAAGACGTTGTAGGCTTGACAATTCCAGTAACTGTACTTTTACACAGAGTATGTCAGTATGTCTGAACAAGTGAATTAGTACCTTCCGAAATGGAATTTACAGGTAAAAGTATCACAACTGGTTGACCTTCAGAATTTAAGCATGATAACAGCATCCATGAATTAACAATTGAAGGATAACATAGAAGCTTTCCTAGGAACTCCGTATAAGCATCTCCAAGCAAACTTATACAGATAACTGTGCTCAAAGGAAGGAGTTTGAAAAAGTCTGTCACAAATTGATCAAGGTCTTGAATCGAGTCGGGAGCAAGCCTGCAATAGAAATTAAGAATGATGAAGACTGACTCGAATCCCTGTAATCTAATTCAATAACCCCTGAGACAAAAAATTAAGCTATCGAGTATTTATTTCAAACTATTATCCTCAAATAAAGAGTATTTCATACTAAGCGAACAAGACCTGTGTAATTTACTTGTTTCTGTGCCAATCCCTACCAGCGCCAGGTGCCAGTAACCCCTGAAAATACAGCCATCATTCTTGGCACTAAAACACACTAGTTAATATAGGAAACTATTTAGTTTTCATATTTACCTTAGAATTCGCATGTTGCTTGGTCCTGGAACTCAAATTTGTAAAAAACTGGTAATCGAAGATAAGTCCCCAATGAAGCTTGATGGAAGTATGACGCCCAGTAATTTTCAGGGATATCAATAATGGTTCACCTTCGGAGAATCAGATATGTTGAATAAAAGGAACGTAACAGTACACAAAAAGATTCTACTTTATGGAAAAATGAGCAAGGTATGACCAAGAAGTGAATTTTCAGACTACTCTAAATCAGCTCATTAGTCATAACCTTGCATGTACTATATATATATATATATATATGTGTGTGTTTTTATTGTTATTAAAAATACATTTACTAAAAATTCCACTTGTTACAAATTGCAATAACTACCTGACATGCCTCCATCACGTTGCATGTTCAGTTAAACGGACTGACTCACTGGGCATGCTGAACAAACTCAGGTTAGCATGCCCATCATCAAGGATATAGACACAAATTAAAATCTAATGCATAAAAACAAAGAAAGATAAGTCTGACCTTCTGGAAAAGAACAGGAACTTCCCGACATAGTACGAAAGCCAGTTTCAACCAAGACACTATTTGAAACAGTTGAACATGAGAAAAGTCACAGCAAACACTCCTCTTTTGGATAAACCAAGGCGATTAAAATGGAAAATGAGGTGTCATAAATAAAAAGCAATTGGTGAAATCATAAAACAAATACAGACTTAAAGTGCGTAAATACTTTAGCACTTAAATTCTAGCGTAGTACACAAGCAGGGTCCCTTATAATACCTGACATCTTTCAACTGATACTGTTGCAGGGATAACCAACTTAAGCTGTAAAGTATTGCAGCACGTTCAACAGCAAAAACATCTCCTGGAAGCTGTTTTTCCAAGTAAATTAAGTAAAGAAGGCAGTGGAAGAGTGCTGGAGTCGTGAAGAAATGGGTTTCCGCTCACTAAGGCAGATATGCTTTGGACTAAAACATTATGCTTCTCGTGAATTTGATCATGATTCCCCAAACATTTTCCTAAAGAGAAAGCAAACAGATTAAAAAATTCATAAAATATAATATACAGAACAGTGAAGCAGTATGATAAATGTTTAGAATTCCTTTGCCTGAATAAGGGTCCCAAACTAGTAATACCATTGATAAGCAAACGCAAAAAGTACGAGTATAATAACCCTACAAGCATTCATGAGAAGTCATCTCTAAACCTACTCTAAGAGTCCCTCACCAAAGTCTTGAGGACATACTAGGGGATGTGGATCTCAAATTTGGGTTCCACCTTTATTACCATAACAAGCCAGCATTCAACATATTCGAACAATATCACTAAGCCCTCAGATCGCAAAGGGTCATAATTTATAATCTATTACTTTGCTATTTAACGGTTCAAATGGCACGTCAGCGAAACTATAGTATATGTTTACTTTTTAATTCTATGGAAGTAAAACAATATGTAGAAACAAGCAATTGCAACCATACCTATTCTAGTGAGAAGTTTCAGTGCAAGCCGTCTGCAGACAAATTCCCATTTCACATGTACAAAACTTTTAATCATCCCAGAATTCAGAACTTCCATAGGAAGATAATTCCAAAGACTTCAGGTTCTTGCAGATGCATTGCATCTCAGATCCAAAATCAACGACATATGTTTTCATTTCCAAGAGCTCCTCTGTTTGCCTATCTGAATAACTACATAAATTATTGCTTTCTTCACATGATTTTCCCACATTTGTGTTTTGAGAAGCTCTGTACTTCGAGCGAGTAACCCTCCTATTTTGTTCCAGATGAGAACTTCTCTCTTTTACTAAAGTTTTTGTAGTACTTTTACCTTCGACTTTCTCGCATGCATTTTTTCCTTTGTTTTCTCCTTTCCAGGGAAAAGTTTCCCTGGACCTTGATGGTTTTTAATAGAAGATTTCTCATCGAACATGCTCTGACTGCATCCTTCTTCAGGGCAACTAATACAGTTTTTCCACTCTGAACCGTCTAACTTAACTAATCCTGACATGTACAGGCTATGAGGATCTGATGCTGCTGGAGGATTTCCAGTAACACCATCCACATGACTACGATAATAGTCACCTAGTTGCAGGCTAACAGACGCTTCAAGCATGAGTCTGCACTTTCTGCAGGCCAAATCATCAATGGTCACCAGAATTTCCTTTGCTCTTTGGAGTTCCCTGTCTGCCCGCTTTAAATGATGCTTCTTACGATATATTTCCTAGCAACACAACAAAGATAAAGTGATCAGAACAAAGAATTTGCTTCAAGAATGGTGACTAAAAAATTTCGGTGTATACCTTAGACAGAAGAAAAGGCGACTGTAAATAGTGGTAAAATTTGTGTGCAGGAGATATCTTTTCCCCTCAATAGAAACGCTTCAAGCCTCAGCCTCATTTCCAATCAATTCAAGTATAATCCCAAGCAGTATGCAGCAGAAGAAAAACATTTACATAAGATGACAGTGATTCTATGTTTAATTCAAAACAAAGGATGGAAACAGAAAAACAAGACAACTTGCAGAGTACTTTCAAGATAAGATTGTACTACATTCCAAGCACTGAGATAATAACCATCCATTTCCCAAGAAATGGAATCAAAGGACCAAACTTCACTTGCAACAGATTTAATCTGGAGATTCCTAATGCTAGCGTAACTTGCTCAATAAGGTCACCAGCTTCATCAAGGCTCTCTACTCTGCTCAACAGAGTACCTAAACTTTTCCTGGAAGAGTTTTGTGCGCAACTGAAGGGCTTCTTTGGGAAATGAAAGAGCCTAGATGACAGAAACCAACTTATCAGAGATGGGCGTTTCATTGAAAAACGAGAGAAGAAACTGTTAACATCTATAACTATTAAGTCCTGTAACACTTAAGACGAGTCTACATACACATTCAAATTATGTCCACCATTGACAGAAGAATTCTCGTTTCCAAGGTTAATTGAGCTAGCCAATATTTAGAATTCACAATGAGTTGAAATTGATATAATTATAATTAAGTATTGGCTAATTAACTTCTAAACTGATGTAATCACCACGACCACCCACAAAAGAAAAAAAAAACTTGTAGACCAAATATTTTGCAGTGCAGTTCAAACTTAACAAACATAAATTTCACTACAAACTTTTTCACTTCAAGAAGATTATTTCAAACTAACCACATACTGCTAGCGTTTGATTATACAAAAATTAGAAGTAATTTACACTCAAATAGTTTCCCGTGGGAAACAAGCCTTTCACACAAATCATAGTATAGATACCCGGCACAAAAGGCAGAATGACTGGATACAGGAACCTGGGCCTACGAGAAAACATAGAGTAGTGAAAATTTTGCACATTTATCTTGTTAAAACCATGGAGAATAAAATGACTTATACACTCACAAGGAGCTGAGAAGCCGCTTCTTTAACATCATCAACTGTGACATCTACCTGGAAAGAAGATTCACGTATGCAAGCAGAATCGGCAAAGTTGGCAAACAAAAATGAGAAAATTTGCTGAAACCCAACTGTAAATGGCTGGGACCCCTTGAAGAACTGTATCCAGAAATCTATTGACTTGGGAAGTTCACCATAGTGCTCTAATAATTTCATGATAAATGCCTCGTTTACCGGTGAAGCACAGAGTGCATGACAACTAAGTTTTCTACATCCCCACAACGAAAGCAAGAATTTGTCCAAAGGGACATTCTTCGCTTATAAATAATCTCATGACAAGCTTGTATATATCATGGTGAAATTGTACATGACCCTGAGATAGAAAAATAAACCAATGTTACTCACAAATTTATATAATGCCAAGGAACTGTCATGATGTTCTTTTACTCAGAAGTGTACCTTTAAACATAGCAGATCAAGTATATTGTAAATGAGAAGCAATGTATTTTCAGACATCACATTCAACTTGTCTTCAATTGGACAACCATCTGGTATGGATAGGCTCAGCCATATACTTACGGCAGTTTTAATGTCTTCCAATATTTGCGGTATAATAGAGAAAAAATAAAAGTTGAGGGAAAATTGTCTGAAAGGGCAAATATAAGTAAACCATTTAGCATTGCTACATATTCTGAAGACTAGTCTTTGAAGCATATATATGGAAATCACCTTTGAGCTCGGTTCATCTTCCTGGTAACATAGCGCCCGTAAGGAATATGCTGCAGCTAGTTGATGGGAAGGAGGAGTTTTGAGACTATACTGTGTATATGATAGAAGGTAGTCAGAAAAAAAAAATCATAAGGTAACAATAGAATATGTAGACATACTAACAGAATATGTAGGAAAAGATAGAGGGAGATTTTATTGCAATTATCTGAAAACGATATCTAGAAAGATGAGGAACCTGCTCTAAAATAATGCCAATCATCCTCTTGTCCGCCGAAAGTTTTCCGATTCTTTGTTTGATGATTCCAGCAAATCAAACAAAGTCAAATCCCTTGTGTCCATATTCTTGTGAAGCTTACATGCTATCTGGTGTGAATATTCAATCAGTGGCAGGAAAAAAAATGCATTCAAAATGGTAAAAATGTCTACAGATGTTACCTTAACCCACTGTTTCACTAAAATCATAGGGGCTGGTAGAGTGCCAAATAATTTTCCTGCCATGCCCCAACTTTCAAGACTCTCAGAAACTATCCTTTCAACCTCTAGACTGCCACATTTATGGAGCACGACCAAAACAGAAGCACTTCTTGTACATGTCTCCATAACAAAATCAACAATAGCTTTTTCTGAAAGATCATCTTGAATTACTTTTGATTTTTCAGGAGACCTTTGCCAAAGAAGTGTAATACGTGTCCTAGAAGCATCAAAGCTCAATTCTAAAGCCTCTGAGGCCTGCAGAGAAAGTCACCACTTATCATAATCAGAAAATTAAGTTGCACCATAATGGTAGAACAAGTAAGGAATTATGCACTTGATTGAATATGCTGCCAAAATACGTTTCGTAGGGGTTTGTTTATTGTTTTAAAGGAGACATCTGATCTACAGCAAGCGGTGTACGAGTTGGTTGAAATAGTAAAAGGATGAAGTAGCATCGTTCAAATTAGCATCACCTAACTAACAGCTATCTTTACCACATGTAATACACGAGTATGTAATCAAGAGTACAATATGTGATCAACATAGACAACAAACAATTTCCAGCAAAATCACCTTTTCCAATGGCTTGTTTCTGTACAGAAGAACGCCGATGTTGTAAAGGGAAGCTAGTAAACGATTCAAATCATGTTTCTGAATCCATTTGCTGCTACTGATTTGCAAATATATATCACATGTTATACTTACTTGAACTGGAAGACAAGTAAGCAAAATGACAAAACCTAATAACACCTCAAGTTTAACATTTGTGCTGACTGAAAGGATGAAGGCAGCCAGAGCCACGCTGAGCATTGCTTTGCTATCATCAAATCCCTCTCTCTCTCTCTTTCAGACGTAAGGCTGCACATACACAAGCATGAAGATTTATCTGAGAATGAGTTCATCATATGGAAAAGAAAATCTACAGAACTGAATATCGTATTAAGGGCAACACAAGTTTCTTCATCATAGAGTGCTAGCATTTTCAGCCATACAATTTCTATTTTCCAAAACCGCTTATATTGGAATACTATTCGTATAATAATATAATACACTGCAAACATAACATCCACCTCAATCACTTCTCAACCTAACATAAATAGGAAAAGGCAACAATAAATAAACCTAAGATTTATGATTTTTTTTTAAATGCATATCAGAACATTTTATTCCCAAGCCCTGACAGATCAAAAGGGGGGAAATGTTGTATACCTGCATTGGCAAAATTCACGAAATACATGCTGCAGGCTACTCAGCCTGATTGAGCCAGCAGCATCAAATTCAGATAGTATCTGTTTTTCCTCCTCCTCCGACGATCTAACTTCTCATTCTCTTCATAGAAAATGAAAAATCGAAAATAGTTACTATTCAAAAATTGTAAAATGATAAGTATATAAGAGTTATTTTTCAAAACTAACCATTTGAAAAGCTTAAAAAAACAGAACCTTAATCAATAACTTTCACTAGATACATGTTTATTTGGATGAATAAAAAAAAATCACGTATTTTGATTCAAAAGTAGTATTATATATATCATTTACTTAGTATTTTAGATCATCTTTTTAGGTCTCAACGAATATTCTTACAACCGATATATTATTAATTATTAGTATTATTTTAGATCATTTATTTTCTATTTTAGATAATTAGTCTCCCAGAACATCCCACAACGGTAATCGTGAGATTAATATCTCAGTTACGCATCTTGCTAGAACGTGAAGCGGTAGGAACTTACCACAAATTTTTTTCCATTCATATAAATTGAGAATCGAAATCTTACCTACTAATTAACGGACGAGGCGATCAAACACGACAACTCTAAATGGTTGATAGTTTACATAATTAATATTGTGATTTCATATAGTACATTAATTAATTTATTCCATATGTAATGAAATTGCGAGTTAAAAAAGGAAAAAAAAATCTGGCCCAAATTATAAATGAAATTCAACTAAAATATGGGCTTTACGTTTTTAAGTGTAACTTTTGCTTCACAAGCCCAAGCTCATATAACTACCGTTGGAAGTAAATTCAACTTAAAACCCTACAAAACGTAAACCCAGAGATGAACTTCAAACTAGCTTCGTGAGAAGAAGAAGAAGCAGCCATTAAAAGATGCCTAAATCAAAGCGTAATAAACAAGGTTCGTCCTTTCCTTGTCTATTTCCATTCTTAAACACTGGTATTTCAAATTGAAAGATTGACGAATTGATTGTTTTTTCTATTCAGTGACGCTTTCGAAGACGAAGAAGAAAGGAAGAGAGCAGAAAGAAGTTATTGTGACTGCTATTAGAGATGCAGCGGAGAAATACAGCTCAGTCTTCGTTTTCTCGTTCGAGAACATGAGAAATCTCAAGTTTAAGGAGTTTAGAGACCAATTGAAATCTACTAGCAGGTGATTTACTTTGTTTATGCTATGTTTTTTTGAATTTGAATGAATATATGCTATGAATTTAGGATTGGCGACTTTCTCTCAGCATTATTGATTAGAAGAATTTTTGAAATGATGGGTTGCTGCATAATTTTCGAATTAAGTTAAATTGAATGATCAAAGGGAGCAACCAGTTGAATTTCAATCTTGGTCTAGTATTTCAAACAATGCTCAGTGCCATAGTATGTTTTGTAATCTGAATATGACTCTGATCAATAGTTATGTTTTTCTGTTAGGTTCTTCCTAGGGTCAAACAAAGTGATGCAAGTTGCTCTAGGCCGATCAGCTGCTGATGAAATCAGGCCAGGCCTTCACAAAGTTTCTAAGGTAAAAGTATGTGCCTTTATGCACCTAGCAAAGTGTAATAGGTGATACCCCTTCGTATTAGTTGAAAACATTATTGAATTTTTGTCCCTTTTTTCCCTTCTAGCTTCTCCGTGGTGATTCTGGTCTTGTTTTTACCAATATGGCAAAAGAAGAGGTTGAGAGGTAACTTCTGAAAAAATGATTCTCTCAGTTTTCAGGTTCTGGTTTGATCGTGCAGGCTCTTTTCTGATTTCTTTTTTTTATCTTCTGCAGCTTGTTCAATAAATATGAAGAGTTTGATTTTGCAAGGACTGGAACCATAGCAACAGAAAAGGTATCCTCAACACTTATTCTTAATGATGTCATAAATAAATAAGCTCCAAAGCTCTCTCATGTTAGTTGACCAATGTACCTAGAATTATTAAAGTTTAATTTTGAATGTCTTAACATAAATCTTAGAAACTAGCAATCCACATTTCAAATTTTGATAGTGCTTTCCTTATGTTTTGAAATTTATGTTTTAAATTTATGTATTAAAATTTATAGGTGGAACTTCCAGAAGGACCTCTGGAACAGTTCTCCCATGAAATGGAACCATTACTGAGAAAACAAGGGATGCCTGTCCGTTTGAACAGAGGTTTTTCCGCAACTCCGATGACCTTGTCTAAGTATGTGTGTATTTTATGTTAGTTATCCTGAATGACATTGTTGGGATATTTTCACAGGTGTCATAGAACTTGTATCAGACTATCTTGTTTGTGAAGAAGGAAAGCCCATCTCTCCTGAGGCTTCTCGTATACTGGTTAGTTCAAACCTTGTCAATTACCAACATGCAACAATAATTATAATGTGGAATTTAGATTTCCCGACTTCAAAACTGCTAATTGTGTTTTAACTTAATTATTAAATTTTTGTTGCAGCGCTTGTTGGGAATCAAGATGGCTTCTTTCCGGCTTCACCTGATCTGCAGATGGAGTCCTGAGGATTTTGAACTATATAAAGAAGGGCTCGAAGCTTCGGATATCGATTCCGAATAGAGCAGTTATATGACAAAATTTGGGATAGGTTTGTTTTAGACCTTCATGACGAATAGCTAGTGTGATTTGATATCTTTGACGTCGTTAGTAAGCTGTTGGTCAAAATTTTGGTTGTAATTTTTTAAAAAATTTGTTTGGGATTGATCTCTCAAGACATTATGTTTGAATGTAAACACATGTTATGTTCTAAATCTAATATATTAATTTCATCAAAGTTTCTTTGTCGAGACTATTGTTATCCTATTTTCTCGATCTCCTATTGGTTTTCCTTTTAACTAGCCATGACAACTATCGTCAGTGGTTGTTGCCGTGGTCATATTCCTTTGTTCTTGGATGTAACTCAGAGAAATGTTAGACAAAATTCCACACAAGGTCAACAAAGTAGAGGTAATCGACTTTTATGTAAACATTGAAAACTAACACAAAACTTTATTGCATATGAACAAAGGTGTATCGTAAACGTATACCATTGATCCTCTAACTATTGCATATGAACAAATGGGTATTGGCGACTTATACAGACTAAATGACTAAAGAATTCATATCAAATCCAATATTCAGAACCTTTCATAAAGTAATGTCACGAACTAACGAAATCAGGGTCAACAAGTAGCTTGACCTTCAATATAGCCAGAAGAAATCTCATCAACAATGGAAAGAGAAGGAATCAGCTTCAACAGCAAGGAAATCTGAAGTTTACTTGGCAGAGATGATTTTTGTATCCGTTTTCTGGGCTTAAAAACAAGCTTTGTGATAGATCTCATAATAGCACTTTCGTTCTGTGAAGGATAGATGATATTTTTCACCACATTGACAGTTAAATTCGACAGAGGCTCCCCATTTTTCTCTGTCACTGTCACTCCAGTTTTTTGTCGAGGCTTTGGTTCAATGGCGGGTGCAGATTCCGGTATAGGTTCAGACTGAGGTTCCTGTTCAGGCTGAGTTTCCGATTCTGGTTCCTCCATGCCACCCTGCAAAACATCCTATGAATAAGTTAGTCATAAGAAAAAAAGAAAAGAAAAGAAAAGAAAACAGAAAAGGCCTCTATAACATTGTGAAATCTGAAAAGATGGGTGTTGTTCAAAGAACCTAACATGCAAAGTTCATTCCCTAATCCTTAGTTTTATAAACGAGTATTGTGAAAAAAGAAAACTTATGAAATCTGCTGCAAAACAGTAGCTTTTACAAGAAGCAAAGTTCAATTCAACCATTCATTTAAGCAAAACATCCAATAAAGTATGAACAAATTAGCCATGAGGGGAAAAAGGAAGATTTTATAACATTGTGAAAACCGAGAAGATGGATTCTGTTCAGAGAACAACCACACAAGAATGCTCATATTGTTGAAAAAGAGAAATTAACAGATTAGAGATAAGAGAGTTATATCAGCTGAGTGAGACGATAAAATATAAAGAAATTTTCATTCCCTTTAGATTCTAATAATCTCAGAAACCAAACCGGGTTAACAATCGATAAAGGAGAATCATACCTCGGTGACAGTTGATGTGATGATGGCTCCCTCGAGTGTTGAAATCTGTGTCTTTTTCATCTTGAGCAGTGATGATCATGGCTCCATCATCCTCGATTTGAAACTTCATTACACAACTCACAGAGCTTTCTAATACAGTGCCTGAATGTCTTCAGCAAGAATCTTTAGAGTGTTTAACATTCCTGGGAGACCGGCCGGAGTCAGAGACTGGACAATTGTGGCCTAAGATGGTGACGACTCCATCTCCAGCCATTGTCCAATCTCTGTCTCGGGCAAAATTTCTGAGTTTCTTTTTGTCTCACAAATTCGCCAGCTACATGTGGGTTTTTCCTTCTTTTAAGACGAGCATTGAAAACCCTATACAACACATTAAAACAACAACAGACAACAATCGTCATATTCATAATTGAATATCTAAGATCGAGGAGCTTCCTGAGGATGAAATGCAAGTGCACCCTACAATTGAATTTAGGCTGCTCTTGAAAAGGGTCAATAACGACACTTTGGATGAACTAATGCAAATGGGTGTAACCTTCACTGCTTGTAAACACCTGGTGTTGACCACACTGACAGACAGGAAAGCGCAGGGAACGCCAGTTGGCGAAGTGGCTTTTCAAACAATAACTATTGAAATCTTTTTTCCAACGAATCGATGGGATTCAAAGAAGTTGGACGCGTGGCGGATATTTCAATGGTAGAGCTCTCTTCCTTTCTTCCCGATTCTCAGTGAGACAATTCTTGCTAATCTAATCGATGGCAGCTTGGAAAAAAGACTCAGAATGTTTCGAGGCTTTACTTATCAGTGATAAGTCTGTCCTATCTAGAGATGATCTTAACCTAAATATTAGGACACAGAACTGGGAAAGCAATATCAGAATAGCAATATCAGATGCAGTTTTTTTTTCAACCGGTAATAAAAGTAAACATGCAAACTCTGTATCATGGCTCAGACGAAAAACATGGATTGAAAAAAATTTAACCATTGTTGTTTTTCCACTGATACATGCAGTGTTCACAACATAAAGATTACACGATCATTGATTTCATGGTGCCCTAAATTACGATTCGGCCTTTTTAGCTTCAAAAGCTTAAGTTTCCTCACGCCATCCTTCTATTTTCATCAACTTCTCCTGACTGCTCAGGCGTTATAGTAATGGCTTACGTCGCCTTCTGCTGTTGAGATTCTGCAAGTCGAATCTGCACAAAGCGAAGGAAGGTATTTTCACTAACAAATACAAGAAAATGGCGTTCTAAGAGAATTATATGTATGCTGAAGGGGAGGGGATAGACGAAACATGTTGTAGTTTCGAAGGGTGACTTTAAAAGTTCAATGGATGTTTTTACCTTCTTTTTAAGAGCTCGAATTTTTTTATCAAGCATCAATGACTGGATCCCCAGCTGGCTCAGAAGGAGGTACCACAGCCAATCCGTTTATCTGAGATGTCAATGACTTGACAGG
The DNA here is from genome assembly GCA_024708375.1 of Oxalis stricta. NCBI lineage: Eukaryota > Viridiplantae > Streptophyta > Magnoliopsida > Oxalidales > Oxalidaceae > Oxalis > Oxalis stricta. The sequence continues at coordinate 7,357 of JANIEQ010000979.1, read as the reverse complement.
CTCCATGTTACTTGCATCTTTATTATCATGTTGTTCTTCATTGGTTTCCTCATCTTCCCCTGATTCCAAACTTTTACCCTTGTCAAGAGCAGCCTGAAACAATATGAATGACATAATCGGTCCAGTTCCTTTTAAAAGAATTTCATATACAAAAATTATGCATGTGCCTCATTTTCCGTGACCAAAAGATTAGATTATCCAGGAAATCAAGAAATAAGGTATGCCATTGAAATACAGACCCCACCTTCTCATGTTTCAACAAACCGTGTTGTTTCGATTATACCAAAGAAGTAAATAGATAAGGTATGAGATTGGTTGGTGACAGTAAAACAATGAAAATCTTTAGAACACATTTTCATCAAGGAAACTCACTTAAAATGTTATCATGAATTTGGGCACAAGTTGTAGGTATTAGAATGAAATGAGCAATTATCATTCATTTGTAGAGGAATAAAATGGAGAGAAGTAGCGCGAAATTAGAAAAGGGAAAAAGACATCGAACACAAATCACTTAAAAAGTAAAGATCATTGCTACAAGGATATGAGCAAACCTGTAGCTTTTTTTCTTTCTTTCTTTCATTCCTCTTTGCAGACTTACTCTTGGTGGTTTTTACTTGTTGCAAATCCAGGGTTGTAACCCGGAGGAAGCTGTGATTCCATCTCTTTTTTCCACTGATAACCACAAAGAAAGAAAAAGTTAATATATAGGTTACATCTTTCTCTTCTGCAACATCCCACAGTCAATCCTCAGATAATGTTCAAAAATCAACAACTCAAATATCTATCTCCTGAAAATTAACTAAGCATGCCACGCTTAGAATTCACAAGTCCTGGCCTAGTTGTTCCTATAATCTCACAACACAGAGCCAAAAAACTAGCAAAATACAAACCATCTATTAATAGCAACAAGACTTCGATTAGTGTGGATTTAGTCACAATTTCTCAAGGCTATAACAAATTATCCAAGCGTAATACAAACACAACACCTGAGAAATAAACAACTGCTTACACCATTCATACAAAGCTAGATTGATTAGCCATGAAGATGCATCACTGAACACAAATTCAGCAGCTAAAAGTCTCATACAAAGTGTTCTAACAAATCAAATTATCTACCCCATGACCACAAATTGACCATAAATGTACTGATACACACATAAACAAAGCTAAGAAAAAATTAAAAATTGAAACTTTACCAAAGCTCCTTTAGACTTATAGATGGCGACCTCATCTTGGGGTGCACATACCCGGCCCGAATTCTAATGGGTTTACGAAGAGTACCGTCGGGTCTTCGGGTAGGAGTCAATATTCTCTCACCTTCTTTTAGGGTTTTGCTCCAGCTCCGCCATATGCTTCTTCAATTCTTCTTCTCGACTGTTTATTATTAGTGGCCATTATTGAACTTTATGGTTATGAAAAAAAGATGTTTTTTTTTAGGGCTTTTTCGACAGTGTCGAGGTAACAGTAATTCCTCGTCGTAAAATTTTCCAATTCCCAATTCGAATTGAAAAAAGTTTCAATTTTTAATTATACATAATTCAAGTTTAACTAGGTTTTAAACAAAATTTTATTAATCTTTTTAACCCCGTACATTTTGATCAATTATACTTTTTCCCCTTATAAGTTTTAAAATGTAAACAAGTCCCAAATGTTCTCGTCAAACCTACATTTTCGCCCTTCCGTCAATTCTTGCCGTCAATTTATTGTGAAGACTTATATCCTTTTGAAGTTGGCAAAAATTTCAGAACCACTTTTATTCTGTTTCTCAGTCAGTCGTCGCCATCTGATCCAATCGAAAACATTATTTTATTTAAATAATCTATGCCAACTCTAACATTTTTCTCTATTAAATGACAAAAATAACCTTATTTAAATAATCTATTTTGACAAAAATAGGTATTTATAACAAAATACAATTCAATGGTATCTGAATGAAGGCATTTCGGCTTTTAAATTCAGTTATAAATTTAATGTATTTAAAGCATAATAATATGTGAGATACATTAATTTTTTAAATGAATTTAAAAAATGAAATTCGTGTTATATTTGTATACGGAGGAAGGAAGTATTAATTTAATTATAAATATAATTTATTTATATTTTAATATATATTTTTGTGCCTTTATTATATAGACATATTTTTTTGCCCCTTTTAATATATACGTTTTTAATTTTTTTTGCTTTTCACCTTCTTCCTCCTTTATTTTTGTGCAATTACGTATTAACCCTCCATGTTTATGAAATGGCTACCTTGAGCCTCTATCCACACAAAACTAGATTTCCTTCTCAATGTTGAATGTAGAAACTTTGATATGGGGAAACACTATGTACATACTATTGTTTTAGCAAACAAAACGAACATTGTTCACAAAAATTCTAAAAAATATAGTAATTGTTTGGTTAAATTTCGGTGAATGGAAGAAAAAAAAAAAAAATCATTCTGCTTTTATCCTCTTCTACACCATCTTCTTCATCAAAATCATTATTATTGTCTTCGCCATTTCTGTTCTAGCTTGACCAAATTGACATCGCCCGTCAGATTTCCCCCTTGCTAAGGATTGGGTTTCCTCATCGGAATCATCTCCCACTTCTTCAGAGTAGGCATACCTGCAAGACACATTCACAAACGAAACTCAGAAAAAAGAAGTCCTAAAGAAATTTTGGAACTATCATCCAATTTTCTTAGGAAACTAACAAAAAGGTTCATTTAGTTCCTTGCAATTTTGAAGATGCAACCGAATTTCATGCATGAGTGAAATCGTTTACTCGGGCAAAATTGAAAACTAGAGAAAGCGAACCTAGTTTCTGAGTAAATGGTTAACTAGTAAGAACTGTATGATTTATATGGTAAGAAGCTCACGAAAAAGGACATTATACCTTTGAGAACTCTGAGATGGAGCCCAGAGATAGCAAATAACACAGAGTAACCCAAATGCTATTATGTCCCAGAAAGCTGTTATAATCCAAGCACTCTGCCAACGCTCGTTGAATGGGTCAGTTGCTTTGAAATATACCTGTAGAAGCAAGCAACCACATCAGATGTAAGACAAATTACATAAAGCCTCATTATCGATCAACACAGAAAGTTAATAGTCAACAAAATAGTCCATATATTAATACCAGACTTTTGGTTTCATGGAGCGTCAGTGGCATTTCTGATGATTATTAGTGCAATTTGCTTGTGACTTTCTGATTAAGCTAACAGCCTTCTTGATTTTTTAGGCCACAAGTCATTATGCAGTAACTATGAAAGTTAAAAACATTCACCCACCAGGCATTACTCTCACTTTCCCCAAAATTTAGATATGCAAAGTGGTTTTGCACTGTTCATTGCCATAATGTCTAATGAAATAACAGAACTCACATGTAGATATCCATGTCATAGAGTGATGAACAACATCAGATCAATCTGAATCCATGCTATGATTTTGATATTGATATTAACTAAAAGAAGGTTATGAAAGCCAAACAAACTCTTGTCAAAGAATCATACCTCATAACCTATCCATGCTACTGAAGAAATTACTGTCACAACCAGTGCATTAGAGAACTTCCTGTAGATGTCCAACTTAACAGAACTCCTCTTCAGCTGTACACAAGAGTTTAACATAAGAAGCTCTGCTTACATCATGTAACCAGAGAGCTAAAAGAAAAGTACTAAAGTTGAAACAAAAAAAAACATTGGTGTTCCAGCAACAGAGCCAAACAAGAAAATGGACCAGAGAATGCAAATAGTCATGCATTGCTCTCTTAGCAAAGAAAGAAAATGACACCTGTAATTGCTCCAGCGTTCTCGAAAGAGATGTAAAAATCCATAGAATTAGAAAAGCATCCAGAAAGGCATTTGGAAGGACAAGAATAAGTCTCGCTCGTCCTGATATATCATTGATGGTGCCCACATACTCAGCAATATTTAGTAACTCAGATGCCAGAAAATAAGTAACTCCAAGAAGAAGCACTTTAGAGGTAAGACCACCAAGAGTTGGCCGGACAACACCATAACCCATTGAAACGCAGAGTACAAGAAGACGAGAAAGAGTTTTTCTTATAGCTCCAACTGTAACAACCCAAGTCGTAATCGCAATAGGTCGAACTCCAGTAATGTTAAAATTCAAATACTCAAAGTACCAAAGAATCATTTCAAATAACCCCAGAGCAATAACAGCTGTGATGCAATGCTGAAGTTGTAATACGTCCTGCCAAAACCGAACATACTGGAAGAACCAAAAGACACTAAGAACAAAATATGCAAGCGACATGAACACGTAAAAGTTCATCAATGGAGCCATCCTACCAGGCAAATAACCAACTGGATTCTTCCATATATGTCTTCCCACTCATTTTGAGCCCTTTGAGTTTCTGATCACAAGCCACAGCAAAATCAAGTTATACATGCCAGTCTTCGTGATAGGAACTTCCACTTCATTCATTTCCGTCGACAATAGGTTCCCACTAAATTGTACATTCAACACAATAGGCCAATTCAGATCTGACGCAGAAGGTATTCTAATTACTTCCCCTTGCTTACAGCCTTCCATCTTCGATAAATCAGGCGTACAACATATAGACCTTTGCCCACCATAAGCCAGAACCCCCAATATTATTCCGATCAGCTGCTTCAAAAATCACAGCTTGTACTAACCCAGTACTATGTTCCATCTCAGAATGCATTTCAGCAGCAGCCTTAGTCCTCCAGAAAGTAACATTCTTAAATCTGTTTCAATTCAAATACATAACCCATCAGACTCAGTTCAATTCCATCACTGAAAATTGAAAATTCATACAAACCCAGCACAGATCTAAGTTCAATTCAACTAAAATTAAACAATGCGAGTGATTTGAGCTTAAAAAGACAGATAGAAATTAGAAACAGTACTGGATGTAGGAGGAGCCACCGTGGTTGAATGCGGCGGCGATTCCTTCGCTTCCACCGGAGAGGAAGAAAGAGTTGCCGACTTCTGATGAATGGGTCATTCTGGTAGAGGTGAATAGAGGCTTGGACGATTGTGAAAGGAGATATTGAGATGGATATTACTACTAATAAAAGAAGAAGATTTAGATTTCGAAATGCGAAATTCATGGCGGCTCACACACACACATCACAAACTATGTATTAAGAATTACGAAAATGTATTATCGATTCAACAAGAGAGAGAGAGTTTAGAAGGAAGGGGAGAGTGAGAGTGAAGCTGAAGCAATGAAGAAAATCTGGTAGAGATAGACTAATCAGTCAGCTGTCGGTGATGGATGCTCGTTGTTAAGCGAGGGATAATATTGTGTTTTATTCCCTGAATTAATAAAAAGAAGGAATTAGTCCCATTGGTTTGCCAAAACATTGAAACTTGTCCTAAAAGAAAATGTAATATATATAGAGACGATGTTGGATAGTAATATGTACTAACCATAAGCTCATCTAGTCATCACGCACAATGTAGATATATATATATATATATATATCTTCAACATGACCAAGTTCGCGATCTACTCAACGATGGCCCCCGCGAGAAATATCCTTTTTAGTAAAACTGTCCAGATGATGAAAAATTAAGGGATCGCAAACTTTTGTGACGTAGACGGAGGAGGTGAATATTTTAAAACTGACCGTGAATAGTATTGTCGGTGTTACTAATCATGTTTTGGAAAAGTTAATTACATGTCCGACTTGACAAAAAAAAATTACATGACCGACAATGCCATTGCTGAGTCTTGACTCCAAAAAAATACTACATAATACATGATAGAAAGGAAAAAAACAGCCTTGACCGAGCAATGGTATTGCGGTTCAAGCTTATTTTGTTAATCACCATAATTAAGCGTCGGCCATAAGCTTAAATTCTGGGGTCGGATATCTGAAATGTTCAATCAATCCTGTCCTTTCGTTTGAAAATGTTTACATATATTTTTAAAAGTTTATATTTATAATTTTCTCGAAAAATGAGAAGCTATTTGAGTCTCATGGGGTCCAAATCCAATTGTCCTTTCTCAGGTCTAGCTAGTATATCAATTTATCAGCTCTACATTAGCTAATTCAAGCAATTATTAGGGGAAAAAATAATTTGTATTTCTCTGTTTGGCTTATTTATTTATTACAGGTCGAGAATGAATATGAACCAGAAGAAAAGATGTTGGGAGATGCACGGTTCATACAATTAGGAGGATCTTTCATTAACTACTACACGGTATGTAATCAAATAATTTATCAAAAAATCTCAATCATCTAAGTATTGAATTCTTGCTTTTTAACTTAACTTTATTCCCTAGCAATTCTCTGCCGACATAACTTTAGAAAATAGAAATTGATTTCAAGAATTTACGATTTCCCCTTCTTGAGTTTGACAGTAGATTGTCTTGATAAATATTATATTCGGTAAAATTAGTCGCAATGTGATGTACTTACAACGGATGTTTTGGACAGAGTGGAACAAGTAAACGTTATATGTTAAATACATTTGCATTGAATGAGTTGTGAAATTATTTATCATTTTGAAAAAGCTCAATACTATTGGGCATATTGAAGTTTCTTTTCATACTACTGTCTCAATTTGTATTGAAAAATTTGTATCTATTTTTGAGACGGAGAGAGTATTTTTAGCATCCAGTTTTCTTTATATATATACTATTTAATGTGAAATTTTAATTTTTGTTAGGAGCCCCCTTACACATTGCACATTTTGTGCGGCGAAGCTGAATAATTGAAGGACTTCGTTGCACCAGCCATTCGATAAATGAGACATGCAATGGTCTTGATTTGAACCCGTGTGTGGGTGCGATGAAGAGGTCACATTGGGAGCTTGAGATCGGAGGGATAAAGAAAAAGAAAGAAAAATATTGTAACCCGTTCTTTTTTAAGCATTTGAAGATATAAATAAAAATTGAGTGCAGTAGAAATTTAATTTATGAAAAACGATTAGATAGACGTCGACTTTGAATCTCTTTCATTTTCGCTGCACACAAGTTGTTCGACTTTTTGCTCGAGATGATTTTCTTCAACCTTCACAGTTACAAAATCATTATATCAATAGGGCCAGGAATTACTCCGTATGTATATCATTACAACAAGACTTCATGGCATGAACTCCTGTATTTCTAAGGATTTCAAGCCTTCTGATCAAATCTCTGGATCGAGGGAAAAAGATTCCTACTAATGGCAAAATATGGAACTCTGTAAGATCGATTTTATGATGCGAACCAAACGGGACCTTAGTGTTTTCCAAGCAGCTGTGTCATAGAGGAACTCTGTAGGATGGATCCACCTCATTTCTCAATATGAACAAGTTCCTCTATTACTTCTTGTAATACTACAAAAATGTGAAAAAACAAAAATTTCAGTATGAATTCCAGAAAACACGAGATAAAG
>JANIEQ010000978.1:0-47232 GCA_024708375.1 Oxalis stricta | reverse complement strand
ATCCACTCCGGTGATCGGAGAAAATAATCAAAGTCAGACCAACATTGCATTTTCGCCACATGATAATCCTCGACTTACGTAATATATCTCCATCCGAGTTTTCCCAAATCCATTGATCCTTAACACGATCTGCACATAGGAGGAATGGATAGAATAGCATTGGCCTGAGCTACATCAAAGGATTGACAAATCAAGGGGATATATTCCATTTGGGAATTATCAACATTCAACAAATAGGACATCAGTATTGTCAACATGAATTGAATGATTCATGTAGGATATAGAATTTCCATGCAAAGCATCGATCCATTTATCATGGAAGATTCATGCATTCAAGCCATCTCCAATTCTCCATCTTCCACCGTGACAATAAAATGGTTCTAGAATCAATAAAAGCCCTCCAAAGCGTAGAAGGACTTCTTCCCAAAGATGCATGAATAAAAGAAGAACGAGAGAAATACTTTTCTTTGAAGATGATAGTAAACAAACTGTTCGGCTCCGATAGAAGTTTCCACCCTTGTTTTGCAATTAGAGCCAAATTATAGCACTTCAATTCTCGAAAACCTAAGCCTCCAGATTTCTTTTTTTCACAAAGCTCCTTCCATGCTAACCAATGTATTTTTCTTTCTCCTTCAGAAGAACCCCATAAGAAACGTGAATGAAAGCCCCCAAATCTTCTATTAAACCCACAGGAGCTTAAACAAACATATTACATAAGTCGGAAGAGCTTGTAACACAGTCTTAATAAGAACTTCTCTTCCAGCCTTGTTGAGAAACTTTCCTTTCCAATTTGCCAATTTCCTTCTAACTCTGTCTCGTAAGAACTCAAAATAGATAAATTTCTTTTGTCCCACCAGAATTGGAAGACCAAGATAAGAGTTGTTCTCCAGTTTGTCAGATACCTTCAATATTTCCTTTAAGACTTCTTAATGATATTCATCAATATTCGAACTAAACAAAATACTTGGACTTATCAAAATTGATCTCCTGACCAGCCGTCCACTTAGACTTATGAAGCACATCCAACGATTTGATCACAATCATCCAAAGTAGCACGGAAGAACATAAGACTATCGTACGCAAAGAGCAAATGAGAAACCCTAGTACCGAGTATGAGATACTAGGATACCTTCCAATCGACCAGACCGAATCTTGTTCTCGTATCATAGCAGTCAAGGCCTCCGAACAAAGCACATATAAAATTGGGAGATAGGATCTCCTTGTCGAAGTCCACGTTCAGGCTTAAACACAACTATAGGATTACCATTTACTAAAACGAAATAGGTAATTGAAGTAATACAATTCATTACTAAAGTTACCCATTGTCGACAAAATCCTAACCGCAACAAGCAAGACTCCAAAAGCTCCACTATAGTCTAGTCATATGCCTTTTAACATCAAGTTTCAACGCAATTAAACCATTCCAGCTTAGGCCTCTATGCATTAATGAACGAACCAGTTCAAATGCCACAGCAAAGCATTGTCAAAGATAGACATTCCCAATAAATCTACTTTAGTTTAGAGATATAATGCTAAGAAATCCACTTTGGTTTGGAGATATAATGCTAGGAAGCCATTTCCTCAATCTGTTAAACATGCATTTTGTTACCAGTTTGAAGACAACATTGCAAAGGCTTATTGGTCCGTAATCGAAGAGCATTTGGGTGACTTTATCTTTGAAATCAAACACACTCAAAGTGTGATTCAAATCTTCTAGTATTCCTCCATTCAGAATGCTTAAAACCATCTCACACACCAAACCACCCACAACTTCCCAAGAGTTTTGGAAGAAAGCGAGCATTTAGACCTTCTAGTCCTGGAGACTTAAAAGGTCCCACATCTTTAAGAGCAACCATGACATCGGATGAAAACATAAGGAAGACACATATTTTCATTCATTTCACTTGTAAAAATAGAAGGAATAAGTTCTGTAACTTCATCAATATCTTCCAAATAAGGATTCAAACTTTTATACATAGTAACTAAAGTGTTGAAAAAGTACATCAAAAAATGAAATCATATCAGATACACCATACTACCATCTGCATTGTATATTCTAGAGATTCTGTTTTTACGGTGCCTTTGAGAAGCATATGAGTGAAAATATTTAGTATTTTTGTCGCCATTAGTATACCAACTTATTTTTGCCCTTTGATTCCATTTCATCGCTTCCTGGTCCAAGCAATACATTAATATCCTCTCTAAGCCGCCCAATTTCATGTTTGTCTTCTTAAAATTAGCCCGAGACAAGCAGAGAAGATAATCGTTTTTGCAATCACTTCAATTCTCGCAGGTATATCACCATACTCCCGTTTACTCCACATCTTTAAATCCTCTTGAACTCTGGTTACATTGTCCCCATGAATCACTAATCTCCAAGCATTAGCAATGATCACAGCACACTTTCATTTTTCACTAGAAATCTCAAATCTAAAAACTTGGAATAAAATGCTCCATCTGTCGGTTCTCAAGAGTCAGCAAACTGGGTAAGTGATCCAAAATAGTTGAAATGCAATTCTGAACTTGAAATTGAGAGAAACTTAGCCAGCCAAGTATTCAGATAGCATGCACACGATCAAGCCTTTCATTTATCAATACATCATTGTATTGCCCATTACACCATGTGAATTTTGGACCAATGAATCTAATATCTCTAATTCACAGAAATCCAACAACATCACGAAAAGCTTCAATCTGACTGACTACTCCTCGAACTGCCTCCATCTTTCTCATTAAGTCGTAAAAGCTCATTAAAGTCTCCGCCAACAGCCCAAGAGAAGATCTAATCTTGACTTAAGCAGACTTCATCATACTCCATGATTCATCATGCCTTGAAGTTACGGGATTCCCATAAAACCCTGTGGAGCGCCATTCATCATTAATTACAGTATCATGTGTCTTACAGACATAGATAACAAACGAACATCGATGACATCCTCGTTCCATAGCACATCCAATCAACCACGACGACCATCACTATCCTTAACAACACAATTCAGAAAAACCCGAGATGAACTTTACTACGATTCATCTCCCATACGGATAACTTAGTTTCACATAAGAAAAGCCAAATCGGGATAATTTCATACACAAATTGTGTAACAAGCCGAACTGAAGAACGACATAATCCTACGTAGTTCCAGAATAGATGATCATTGGACCCGACGGACGGGGGTATTCCTACCCTCGTCGTTTTCGATTGAAAGATGCTTTACCAATTTCGAATCCTTGTCGGGAAACACTGTTAGCATCCACCTCCTGAAGAAGACGAACCAAACTCGCCTTCCAACGTAACAAATACTCAATAAATTTTTTTATTCTAAACTTTTAAATCATAAAATTACAATTTATAAAATTTTGAAATTAAATATAATGAATTAATTAAAAATGAAATTATTATGAATAAAAAAAATTGTATTTTGACAAGTACACAAAATATATTTGTCAAAAATATATATTATACTAAAATACTAATGATAACTTGATCAATAATAAGCCCGAACCAACTCTTTCTTCTGCAGCCTTTTTTCTCGAACCTCCCAAAAAAATCCCTTTTTTCTTTTCTTCTTTTCTCTTTCGCTCGATCTGCTCCTTCCTTCCTCGTATCTCTCTGTTATAAAAGCTTCCATTTTCTACTTCTTCCAATTTTTTTCTTCTTTAAATAAATATATCGCGTAATTCAACCTCCTTCTCTATTTTTTTACTGATCAATTTTTTATCGATCCCTTTGTTGATTGTTGGGTAACTCATTTCTGAAGATCAACACTCAGCTATAATCAATTTCAAGTTCATAATTGAAAATCAGGATGTTGTTGTTCTTGCATCTGAGCTGTATTAAATTCGAGGCCTGTGATTGTTCTTTGTTTAGAGGAGAAATATATTAGGGAATTTTGAATTCGTTCTTTCCAATTTTTTTAAAAAAATTATCCAATAAGGAAATTGGTGAAATTTCCTTTCTAGCTTTTTTTTTTTTTGGTGCATGCTCTTATATTGAAATTCCCGAGCCTGAGGCTCGGGGAGATCTGAAGCGAAGTGGAAATTAATTGAGCTATGGCTTCACCAACAGATAATGACAACAATACTAGTACCGGCTGTAATGATGGAGGAGGAGGCCACCCTGACTCATCGCATTACTCTTCTTCCTTCAACGCTCTTGAAGATGAACAGCCACGCCTCGCGGATGAAGAAATTTGCATGCAAAAATTCAGGCTCTATGAGACCCGATCGGTAATTTTCCTCCTTCCTGATCTATTACTTGTCAATTCGAGTTTGATTGAACTTTTCCTCATAATCATTTTAAATCCATTCCATCTTTACGCGTTTTCTTGGTAGGAGTTGGTTTAATTAGATCTGTGTTCTGAAGTTGCACTTTCTTGAATAATTGAATGTTTTTTGTGCTTGTGTCATTTGATTTTCGCAAGGATAGAGCTCCAGTTGACCAATCATATTTGTTTTGTGAACTGGCTGATATATTAAATTCTGTAATTGCTTTCTGGTGGCAGAATGCAGACAGCGATTGGAAGGGACAAGACCAGGACATATTGGAGAGTTCTAAAGATTGATCGGATGGACCCTTCTGAACTGAACATCCGTGAAGATTCTACAACATATTCAGAGAGGGAATGTTCTGACTTTGAGGAGGATACACGAAGGAAATATTGCCACTGGTGGTCTGAGATTTGTCACCACTTGTTATGGAATTGTTGGTATGTGCATGCACTTAATATTTTAAGCCACAGGATCCGAAGATACTATTAATTAATAACTTAATTAACTGAGATTGTTCTCTCTTCTAGGATTTATTAAATTTCTGGGGCCGTACTATAGTGCTACCATTACAAAAAGAAGGCAGATTGGCGTGATCTGTGGTCATATCGTGTATGCTGTCTCCAAGAGTGATATCATTCCTCTCCCCAATCCCAATGTGTGGCCCAATGTCGCGAATTCTAAGGATGAAAACAGGTTTCACTTTCATTTAAATGTATTTGGGCGTCGTAGGGTTGGCTGCAAAATGACCGTAAACGTAACCTTTGATTTTATGCCCTTAAAACAAAACTTTGCTGTACTAACAAAAGCTCTGCTGGTTTAAGCAGATAAACGAGTGTTCCGCGTACTGTTAAAGCATTGAAAACTGGTTCTATGTTCAATTGAAAAATGATGAATCCTTCAGATGTGGGGTTTTCTTGTAGTCGATAGTGCTTGATTCGATGAGTTATTCAAGTATTTAACACTGTTTTTATTGGTTGAGCCCGGTTGATGAAAGTATGCAAGTTTCTATATAGTACTAATGTCTTCTGAATGTTCACTGTCAATTCTATTATGATTCACTGCTCTAGTATCCTCCAGTTCTTGTAGTCTCTGTATTGGGAAACGCTTTCTTTTGAAGATTTTAGGCATCCGTTGTTTAATAGTCCATGTTTCAATAATGTTGCAGATACAAAAGGCTCCTATGCACGTTAGATCTTACAAAGACTTCTTTTATAGCTACTCATACCACGTAATGCGTAGTCTCCAAAAGAACTTGTGTGACAAACAGACAGCGCTCACCCTCTATGAAACCATGTTTGTCTGGAATGAGTTTTTGACCCGAGAGAATTCGAAATCACCTCCAGAATACTCTTTGGACAGTCGCATTGGTGTATGGCTTCCCTAAACAGGTAGGGTGTAGATAAATCTTGTTAATTGATATGTGATCAGATAGTCTAAAGGACAGCTGTGTTGCCTCTAAGTCGTGTAGCTATTTCTTGAGCAATTATTTGTTCAGGATTTGGAATTTGTTATGGTTTATCATGTATAGTTGGCTTGACTTAATAAACCCATGGTATTGCTCTTGCTTTTATTTCTATTAAACAATCTGTCCATGTTCATATGTTACCGAAAATGCCGTTTCCACTATATAATTCATGGTCCTGGTACATATTTATAGGGCTTGTATTTTTCGCTTTCAAGAGTAGTAGCTTGTGCTATGAGTTCAGCATGGATTACACCTTAATTTTCTGAGCAACATCTCGCATGACACGTTAATCGCTCATCAGTTCTCTTGGTTAATTTTACTAGTGAGTAGTGATCTAATGTCCTTGTTTTAGAATGGGTATTACCATATGCAATATTTGCAGTATTGCCTTCTTGGCTGCATAGATAGTTGTCTGGTCCCAGTGCTGCACTTGGTCTCACTGATGTGCTAATGCTCTATGAATTCAGGCTACACTCTCTGTATGTGGATCTGGAGTTCAAATTCACCCTCATTGCTAGGCGTTCACGTCATTATGCTGGCACAAGGTAGGAATGCAGTGGCACTTACTTAAGTTGGAGCTCTCTTTTGATGTAGCTATGGAAGTTTACACTAGCTTCTTGCTTGTATTAGGTATTTGAAACGAGGCGTAAATGAGAAGGGCAGAGTAGCTAATGATGTTGAGACAGAGCAGATTGTGTTTGAGGATGTTCCCGAGAGATTTCCAATGCAAATAAGCTCTGTTGTTCAGAACCGTGGCTCAATTCCTTTATTCTGGTCACAAGAAACCTCGAGATTGAATATTAAGCCTGACATTATATGTATGTACCTGCGTTTTAGCTATGTGTTAAATCTGGTATCTTGTGAACTAACTTCTTATTTCAGTGTCGAAGAGGGACCAAAAATTATGAAGCCACCAGACTTCATTTTGAAAATCTTGTCAATCGATATGGAAACCCTTATAATCATCTGGAATTTAATTAAAGTAAGTGTCTTAATTTGGTTGGAGGGTGAATATAATATTCCTCCATTTGTTTGTTTCATTTGTATGCGCCCGTTGTATATATATGTTTTAACCAGCTGAGTGTCTGCATTTGCAATCAAGATTAGCTCTGATGTAGTAGCTTGAAAGTTCTAACCGGTTTTACTTCTTAACTAATGTAGACACAAGAAAGAAAGCCACGGGAGTCGATTTTATGTGAGGAGTTTTATAAGGGCAATAGATTTTATAAACAAAGATTTATCTGAGGAGAATCGCTTAAGGTATCTTCACTGGGATCTGAACAAACATACTCGGAGGTGATTGTCTTATACACTGCACTTGTTTATTTTATAATTTTCTTCTCTTCTCTCTTGGGCTCGACATAGAGATATGATTCTAGTGGAAGAATACTTAATATTTCTCTTTGTCTCTATGCAGGAAAGCAACAAATGTCCTGCTAGTTTTAGGCAGAATGGCAACTTATGCATTGACACTAACAGGTTTCTTTTATTGTCAAGTGACACCTTCCATGATAGCGGATGGCTGGTTGAACGGCCCGTCCAATGAGTAAGTTCGCTCATTGTATTGCAAAATGGTACTATTTCCCTTTGTTATTATCAATTTTTAAATTATTGGCGAAACTATTTGCAGGAATGCTGAGAATGAAAATTTGCCAAGCCAAGTTCATGGAAACAACGATGATGATGAGGCTGACGTTTTATGTAGGAAAATTGGTGATGGTAATACTGTTGGTGATGAAAATCATTCTGCTAAGCCCCCAATGTTTCAAAGGGGTGTTCTTAGGACCAATTGCATCGACTGCTTGGACCGCACAAATGTTGCGCAGTATGCGTATGGGTTAGCAGCTCTTGGACACCAGCTTCGTGCTTTGGGAGTCGTTGAAAATTCCAAAATCGACCTTGAAGCATCTTTGGCTGATGATTTAATGGGGTTTTATGAGCGAATGGGTGATACACTTGCGCACCAGTATGGAGGCTCAGCTGCTCACAATAAGGTAGTTATTATATGTGATGGTAACTTTACATTTCTAGATGAGATTGTCTATGTGCGTATGGGAAACGATTATTATGGATTTTAGATTCTGTACATGGTTATTCTTCATCCATCATATTTTTTTATTTAATTTTTTTTGATATTTCATTCATCATATCTGGATTAAGAATATAATGTAGAAATTATGCTGATTTTATGTTAGAGGAGTCTGTTTCTAGTAAACCAAAAGTCAACCATGTAGCATGTTGTCTGGTCCTTTTGCATCTCTCATTTTAGGCCAAGACCAATCTGGTGGTAGAATGGCTGAGTCTTAATTATTATCACCCACGAATCACGATGTGGATCTTCCTGATTAGAAATTTTTACGAGTATTAAAACACTTCTTTGCCATGTAATGTAGAAAAACAAATAAGTAAAAATTATGATGATAGAATCTCCACTCTAACTAGTGTCACCCATGAACCATGATGTGGATCTTCCTCACTGACACTCCTAATTGGATCACAAAACTTCTGTGCCATGCATTACAATTCTGAAAATGATCCTTATCATTTTTGTTTGTGATTTTGATGCTATTCAGATATTCTCTCAGAGGAGGGGTCAGTGGAGAGCTGCGACTCAGTCCCAGGAGTTCTTCAGAACTCTTCAACGGTATTACAGCAATGCTTACATGGATGCTGAGAAACAAAATGCTATTAATTTGTAAGTGGCGTTTCAGCTTTACTAATCATATGCTAATTCGTGCACTTCAAAAATTAAAGATGCATTCCCATTTTTTGTTTTGTCAATGTTCCTGAAGTAGAGTTAATTTTATTTAATCATTTATACTTGAGCAGATTCCTGGGACACTTTCAGCCGCAAGAAGGTAAACCTGCACTGTGGGAGTTGGACTCGGACCAGCACTGCAATGCTGGGAGGAATGGGCAAACAAATATGGATGAAGATGGACGGTATGTACTAGATCATTTGCAAAGATGGATTTTGGGGTGTCAAACAGCTTGTAATGACACCCTGCCATTGAAGTATTTGAATCATTTATTTAAAACTTGGTCTACGAAGTGTATCATCAGTGAGGCTTCGATTGACTATTTTTCTCAAAAAAAATTAATAAAATTAAAAATATTTTATTCTCTTTTGGATTTTTTGGTCATTGTTCCGCGTTTGCGCCAGAATATCTTTTCGATCATCTAGATTTCTGTGTTGTAGGTCACTTTTCAAAAGATCATTTTCAGATGGAAACATTCTCCGTGAAAACTCTCCCCTATTTCAGCCTCAAACATCAAGCAGGAGGCAGACAGTTTCCATGGAAGTAGCAACGCTATTTCGGAATCCTCACCTGACATATCTTCTTCGGAAACTGATATGGCATTTTCAAGGTTTTTCTCTAGGTTTTGGTCATTAATATTTTACTTTAGTATTTATTTATTGTTTTTTGGATGACTTTGCTAATTTTTATTGCTTTCTTCGTATTATGTTTTTTAGGTATACGCCCTCAATGCCCCACAGGCAGCTATTTGGGGTTGCGCAAAAAGAAAGCGAACACATCTACTACTCTGAACATGGGGATGGATCATGTAATTTCTCAAATTTTGTTGATCTAGACTGGCTATCTTCCTCTGGAAATTCCTGTGAAGAAGAGCAATTTGAGAGGTAATTGTTTGCTGACGACCTCTTGTATTTTTATGATTTTACCATGTATTTGACCTATCAAGCCTAATCTTAAATAGTATGTATTCTGTTGTGCAGATCATCAATGCTTGCAATCTCTCCCATTCCGGGTCAATCATCGGAGAATGTTGTGAATGGAATTGTCGGAGATGATACCCCATCCACAAGTGGATCCAGCTTGAAGGTATTACCCATCTATCATCTATTTGGGGCCTCCTCCCCATAAAATTTGGAAAAAAAAATTCAATTTAGTCCCTATATTTTTACACGTTTAACAACTTGCACTGTAGGGATCGAGACAGCATGCCGGATGGTGCCGGAGCTATCGTATGAAAATGCGGAAAGTCCCGATAGTTCTGGAGGACTATTCAGATACCTTTGTGCAGTGGGTAAATTTTGGAGAGACACTATGCCACTAAACTTTGCGTTACATGTACAATGGGGTTGATAAGGCTAGGAACGTTATGGGTTGTGATGTAGGGCTTAAACCAAAGTTATTAGGCAATTAGTAGTATTAATAGTTGATATTTATTTTGTAATAGTTCATTGACCAGAAAGTAAAATGAAAATAGGGTTTAAATTCTTTCTTTTTGTATATCTTCATGTTTTACCTCTTCCTTTCTTTCCATTTTTATGTGATATCTCAATTCATATTTTCTACTCGAGTTCCTCTGACATTTTTTCACGTGATTGCCCAACAAGTTGTCTCGAATGACATGAAACTTGTACTGCCAGAAGTAAATCTCATGAGGGGATTCCTTTTTCCCCAAAAGTGATAAGGAAAAAGTGAAAAAGTAAAATGGGTGTGAAGTAAATTGAATAAAGGACCGAGTTACTGATGACTCGAATTTATTACAATATAGCTTATACCCATGATGACTCTGAATTTGTTACATATAACTTATACCCAAGTCAGACACTAACTTTGCAAAATTTGGAATGCGAAGTAAGGTCTTTAGGATTAATTTTTGGCAATTTTTATTAGATTTCACTTTGGATGTGTTTAAGTCATGATTTCAGGTTTATAGGGACCATTTGGAACAAAATGAAAGGTTATGGGTCAAAGGAGGACTCAGGATGCGAAGCACAGTGGACCAAACATAATTAATTGAAAGTCGAACGTGTTTTATGGTACACCGCCGCGGGTTTCTATCTACTGCCGCGCAATGCGATAAAAACTACCCACTTCGCGATAAAAACTGCCCACTTCATTTTTTACAATAAAAACCCCATAAATCCATGCCGATTCAAGGAGGGAGAGACAGGAAAAGAAAACACGGAGAAACGGAAGAGAAGACCATAATAGTTCAAGGAGGAGGCAAAAACATCAAGTTAGAAGACCGAATTCACTTCGGATTTCATCTTTTAATTTGTAATCATGCTTTTCTCCTTTATAATTTTCTGTGTTCTTGTTAACCCTAATCATGAGCTAATTCTCCCATTGTTCTAGGGGTCAATGAACTTTGCAACCATGTGTTTAAATTGATCGTTTATTAGTTAATCTATGATTGTCTTATTCTATGCTTTTGTGTTTTTGCGCTTAATTTCTATTCAAAGGCCCGATCAACTTTTGATTTGTTTCTTGAGTGTTGATTTGAGAGAATTGATACAAGGTAGAACTTGAAACATGAATCACTTGTTTGAATTGCTCTACGAGGTGATACAATTGTCATTAGAGTAGAGATACATCTAGTGATCTTGTGAATCTAGCTTGACTTCTTGTTTAATGTTGTTAATTGAATATGAACTCATCGAGAGATTTGAGTTTAGTTCTGTTAATTAGGTTGTAGGTAAACCGAGAGGCCCTGCATTACATATGAGCTTATGATAACATAGAAGATGACGAATTTGATTAACGTTATTTGATTGAATATGAACTCGAAAGTTGCATTGGGAGTTGTTACCCTTAGAACAAGCTTTCTCTGATTAATCAATTTTGTTTTATTGTAATTTATTCCCTTAGCTTACATCTCAAATCTGAAATCTGTTATTACATTGCGAATTGAGTACAAACCGATACATTCCTTGAGGACGATACTCGATTTTCACGAACCGTTATTACTATGAATACGTACATGCTTTTCTTTATGGTTTTGTTCGCAACTGTTATGCGATTTGAATATTACAGTTCAAACTGTAGATAAGTTGATGAACCTAAATTCACTTTGAAAAGTTGGTCTGGTAGTTGGGAGTAGGATTATGTTTTGCATGTTAGAGTCGGACAATTTGTTAGCAATCAACTACAGAAAAAGACACAACACGTGAAGTTCTTGCTCCTACTACTAGCATTATTTTTAATCATTTGGCCATGTTCACTAAAATAGTAAAATGAAATTAATGGCACGTGGTAATAGAGTTTTTCACTAGGCAAGTGCCGATTTTTGATTGAAAATTGTTGCCAACAAACATCAGCACTTCCTCTCAGAACGCTTTCATGGCATAGGGACACAAATCTGCGAAATATTTAGTCACTTTTCTCTTATGATGATGAAACATTTAGTCACTTTTTTTATGGTAAATAAGGGTTTTATTACTCAATCCATTCCGACATTAAAATCGGCAATTCTACCTTGCTCCATTAATCTTAAAGTTACTTAGTAAGGCAATTTCCTTGCCTATTAATCTTAAAAGTTAGCAAGTTAACAATAGAATGAGAATGGGTGAGACGATTTATACAATGAAATCGGCAATCTCCTCAGTCCATTAATTCTTTCGACCGAACCAACCCACATCTACTCAAAACATGTTTGAACTTACTAATTAGTAATTACTATACAAGTAAAACTTCAACTAATGGGGAAACAAATGAAGCTTAGGCTTTACAGAAAAAGACTGGACCAAGCTGATAAAGGATTTTAACTGAAATTGGTGGGGTTGCGCCAGGCCCGAGCAGTAGTGCAACGCTTGGGCGACGCTCGAGAGGCCCAATAGCAAGCTACTGTATTGGCCAACTCACCCTATAAAAATAGAGTTAATATCGTGTGGGCCGATGGCCCACATATCAGATATTAAACTGATAAGAACAGATACTACACTTGATCTTAGCCAAAAGGCCGAGAAAGGTATGAATTGCTCAGTCCAAGTTTTCTCGTTTTATAGCCTACTCATAGTTTCACTTTTCTGCTCACAGACGGTGTGGGGATGGGAGTAAAGAGGGAGGAATTGGCTTTTGGTTTCTTCTCTTTGTCATTCGTGTTAATCAAAAGATGAGAATTAAGATTAGAATGCAAGACTGAAATGGGTCATTTTGGTATCTGTGACTGGTCCTCCTCCTCCTAGTTTATATTTTCAGTCCAAAGCCACACCTTAAAATTATAAAACTAAACAAATATGAAAATTGTTTGCACTTGAATTCCATGTACAATCATTACATACTTGTAACAACTCACGATCCAAGCTTTTACTTTGATTGCACAGGCATAGGCATAGGATGAATTGCTTGGCCGCAGACCCTGACGGAAGTGCAAAACATCCTTGGCCGCAATATTCCAAAGGGCAAGCGACTGGATTTAAATTGAAAGGGATTTAGGAATTTAGGGATCAAAGTATTCAAATCCAAAGATTGGCAGAATTTGAGGTCAAAAGTACCCAAATTATTCGCGCGTTTTGTTGTATACATCTCGATTACTGCCCTACCTTATATTTGACAATTTGGTCCCTAAATTATCAAAGCTGATCAAAAGAATCCACTCTCAAGTCGTCACCACCGGAGCTTCCTGGTCCGGTTTCTAGGCTAGTGATTGTTTATTTATCCCTCGCCTGGATGCATTCGTTTCCTCAAATATTGTTTCCGACAACTCCAGTCGATTTCATGACGAACTTGTTGTGTGGAATTCGATTGTGAGAGCTAACGTGACTCATGGAATTTTTAGATATGCCCTTTAATTGTATGATAAAATGCTTTAAAGAGTCTTTGTTGATGGTTGGTGGTGATCAATGTATCATAACTGTTCTGAAGATGGGATTTCAAGACCATCTCCATGTAGTGAATGAGTTGATGTGGATGTATCGAAAGACTGGATGGATTTGGATTAGCTTGTTCTGATAGAATGCGTGGGGTGAATATATTTCTTTGAAGTGCCAATGGTATTCTGGAAAAGCTAACCCTCAGGGAACCTAGTCTCTCTCATTTTTCAAGACTTTGGCAACCACACAGACGATGTTTCTAGCTGAATAATGACATGACAATGAAGTAATTGATGCAAGGACAAATCAGGGTAGAAGAATGATATGGATCCTGAAATCCTCTTAAAATGATCTGAACCAAGTTTTCATTACAGCCAAAATACCAAAAACAGTCTAGCTTGAGGCATAATGAAGAATGTAATGCTAGAAGTAGTAGGGAAACAGGGTTCAAATTCCTTCATTTTCAGCCAAGAATAGGGAAAATGCGGGTGATGCTCTCCAATGAAATGTTATCTGCCGCGTTCTTCTTCAGCTCAGGGTGGTTAAATTCATTGCAGGAAGAACGATTAGTTGCCCCTCGACACTCCAACCAGAATTTGCCACATGGTGCTCCAGAAATTTCTCAAGAGCTGAGCCTTCAATGTTTATAGCCTGTAAGATATATACCATACAAATCAGTAATTTTACAAAGACTGGCTGCTCTATAAATACTTGGATTAAGGAGTGATTGAGGGACATGGCCAGGAGAACTTAACAAGACAAGTGAAAGATGCAAAGAAATCTGAGAGAAAAATGAATCGTATGAATAGGCATACCTCAGCAAGCACAGTCCTTTGCACCTTCTGATAAGTCAAAGACAGAACATGAATCGCATAGGATTGGATTGCACGCTCAAACCTGAGCATTATGTTTTTGTGTAAGCTACTCAAATAAAATTTACACAATGAAAAAGAAGAATCATAATAAAATGAGACAATTCTGCTAGTAGCATTAATCAACACATTAATGTTTAGAATGAAACAGCATACTTGGGAAATATTACCTGGAACAGCTTCAACTATGTGCCGACACTTGGCAGCTTCATCCCAGAACTGTTGGAACCTTCCAGTCTGAAGATAGAATAGGTATTAAAGAACAATAATTGGATCTTTAAAACAGGAGAGTTGCGCAGCACTAAAATAGAGGGAAAATATACCTCCAAATAATGTGAAAGGACAATCAGTTGCTTGAACTGTTCCTCCATTTGCTGTCAAATTTGTGAAAACAGAAGGGTACTTTAGTAGCTGAAAAGAGTAAAAGAATAGTACTAGGAATCTATTACAAGCCTAGAACAGGGAAAATATTACATCAATCGACCATGGATATTTCTTGAATCTACACTGAAATTTAAAGCGGCATTCAAGAGCTATAAATGCAAAAGGGAAACAACATACCACTCGTTCTGGAATCAGAAAGAGACAAAGGCTGAAATCTGGAGCTGGCATCGCCATAAGGGCCTATTCAAGAGGACACATAATAAAGAACACCACGCATGAAACACAAATTATGAAGCACAGAAAGTAACCCCACTGTCATTTAAACTAATATTTCAAATTCAACATGCCTTAACCAAAATGTGAGTCACAATTTGGCTACTCATCCGTTCTGGCTCAAACTGAAAATAAACACAAAATAGCACACTTCATTTAGCAACGCCTGAGAACCATGTCCTCACTAAATAAATAAACAAACAGAGAGAGAAAGAGTGTAAGCCTAACCTGATACAAGCGAAGAAGGCATAAATTTGCATCCAGACTGTACTTCTCTGATGCAACCTAATAAAGCATAATATTAGTATTAATGTCTCATCAATTTTTCACCAATAAAAAGAAGAAAATCTACTATCATTTAGCTTCATATTAACAGTATTCACTATCTCCAGTATGAGCCAGCTAATTACTACAGCTAAACGGTTCGTGTTCATCGTCATCATCGACAATAATCGTTAAATGAAACCTGTTCATTGACGTATTTCTCGAGATCGGGGAGGATATCGGGATTGTAAGGATTGACGGCGACGAGTTGCTCCACCGTGTAAGAGCCCGACTGCTGCTGTGGAGAAGCTTCTCTTCCCATTTTCCGATCAAATTCTTGATTTTGTTATGCGTGTTTCGCCACTGAGCTCCTTGTGAAGAATTATTCTTCGATAAGTGGAAGGAGAGGTGAGACTTTAGGACGGGGAGGCGAGAGTTGTCTGTGGTTCTGTGTTTCAGTTTTCTTACTAGTGTATGCTTTTAGGGTGAGACTGAGGGGATAAACACACAGATGGTCCTCCAAGTATACTTACCTTTTCAATTGAATCCTTACAGTAAGATACTGTGTATTTAGGTGTATGTCGTATTAAAGGAATATAAGATCAGTGACTGTATTTTAAAGAAAAAAAAAGATTGAGTGATGGATAATTGGATACGTATTGAAATTTCTGATGCAATTTTTTTTTAAGAATTTCTGAAGCAAATTTTTATGTGTTTCAAAATATGATAATCAAATTATAATTAATTAAAAGATGGTATTTTTAGTAAACATATTAATCCAGAAATAAAAATTCACTGACATGAACAAAATGGCATTTTTTTTTTTGAAAACACTGACATGAATAAAATGGCATTAGCATGTAGATGACATGAATATGAATATGACATATATATCATACTCAGCTTCTGCTCATAGAAAAAGTTTTACAAAGCAATTAGTAATTGATCCTTATGCTATTTTTCCAAAGCAATTAGACTGACTACATTGTTGTTGGCTTTAATCACTCAGCATGTTTTCTACAGATGCAGAAGGTTGGATATTAAATTCCAACCCATCCATGTCTTTTATCATTAGGATTTACAAAATTAAGCTGGAACATCTCCTTGCTTACGTGCTCTCCCGACTCGCAGAATCCAACAAGCTTAGCAACGATTTCGGCACTCTCTTTTATGTGCTGCATGTTTAAAGGATCTGTCCAGAGCTTGTTAACCAGTTGCAGCCTCCTCTGTTTTCCAACAGCTGGTATGTCCCATTTCATGTAAAGAAATTCTCGTTCATCGGCTGTCAACTTCAAGTTCACTCTCTTCGCCAGATATTCCTCTCATCCTTGAGAGCCTTTATACTACATATTATTAACAAAATAAATAAAATTGTAACATCTCATTCATTAACCATTATACCAAAACTCAGAAATAGCTCAAAATTGATCCTTGTCTTGGTAATTGTTTTCTGGAAATATGATATTGTTAAAAGGAATATCTACCTTGATGACACGGTGGCTGCAGGATCATCGCCAAGAAGTGCAGGGCTAGCATTTCCGAGCTCTGCCAAGTGTTGTTCCAGCCACGTCAGCCTTCTGAGCTCAACTTCCATGTAAATCTGATCAGCTGGGTCTCCTTTGAATAACAGGTAAAATTGTGTCCGGTGTACGATTGAAACGTGGCAAAGATGCCATAACATGACGATTTGCTTCCTCTGATGTTCAAACATCAAGTTCCATGGCAAAGGAGACTGATCGCTAGTATCCATTTCATCCGTGGGAGCTTCATTTGCCTCTTCCAACTCCAAAACCTATACAGCACGTCAGCACCACATAAAGTGAAAATCACATGGCAGAAGCGAGAAAATAAATGCTTTACATTATTTAGATAGTTTTGGACCTCTAACCTGGCAAACAAGAAGCTGCTTTGATATTGTAGCTTAGCCACCCTTTCTTTAACTCAGTAATGTATGTCCTGATGCTTCTTATGTTCTCCTCAGCAGCATTCTTAAACATCTTTTGAATTTTCTTCACACTGACTGAGTTTGATTGACGATGGTGGGCAGGAGTTCCCTCCCTAGATGAGAAATTGCTGCCACTGTCATTGGCCTTTGACGGAGTAGTTCTAACTGACCTGGGCGTCACACTGGCCCGAGAGACAATTTCATTGTTATCAGGGACCTTGTTCTCAATCTCATCTTCCGCCACCCTTCGAGAAGAGGATAGAGGTGTGCATGGGGCACGAATAATATTTTGCATGTTCGTGCTGTTGCTCAGCGAGAAAGGAAGGATTTTCTTCTTTTTCAAGGGGGTTTTAGACTCCAAATTATCCTCACCCGAAAACGATGAAAACAACATGTCTATGGATTTCTGAACATTTTCGAGCTTCTTCTCTATAGATTCAATAGAGTTTTCATGAGCGTTTAACCTACAT
Source organism: Oxalis stricta (assembly GCA_024708375.1). Taxonomy (NCBI): domain Eukaryota; kingdom Viridiplantae; phylum Streptophyta; class Magnoliopsida; order Oxalidales; family Oxalidaceae; genus Oxalis; species Oxalis stricta. The sequence continues at coordinate 29,723 of JANIEQ010000978.1, read as the reverse complement.
ATTTTCTCCCCTCAGGTCAGCCTTGTTACCTGACCTAATTTCTTCTGGTAAATAGTAGCTAGATTGCATATCCTTAATTTCTGAAAGCAGCTTTGCAATGTTTTCGGTGGTTTCTTGATTCCCAAGGTTGTGGGCAGCAACCTCCTTATGGAGTACTTCAAGAGTGCGATTCGCTTCTTCACTCAACTGCTTCTGCCGATGCTCAAGTTTACGAATTTCGTGAACAAGCACAGAAGGATCTGCCGAAGTAGCAGATTGCCTCACTGCTGCCTGTCTTCCAACGACTTCTTTTGACTGAACCTTTGGTGAAAAAGGATTACCAGAAAGCGAGTCATTTGCTATTGCAGAATAAGTGAGACACCTGGCTACCTGGAAAGAAGGACCAATTAACTTCTACAGATTGTCATAGATTAACCTTGAGTATTACAAGTTTGGATGTTATCAATGTACCTTCGGCTCCCTTTTCGCACTTCTTTCTATCTTAAGTTGTGTCTGTGCCATGTCTCTTGGCGCTTTAGCTCTTTCATTTCCCTCTTCATCTGTTAATAACAAACATCCTTATGTAAAATCAGCAAAACATTCCAGTTACCCCATCTGTTCTAGTTGGATATTTGTATTATTTTTGAAATATTGTTCTCAGTGTAGCACCACGTCCAAATGTTCATTTTATAAATGTAAAATGTGTACCTGCTGGATTTTCATGTCCTTTTCCTCCTTCAATGACTTGAAAGAAGAGGGCTCAGGACTTCGTAATTCAGCTTCTAGTCTGGCCACTTCCTTCTTGTAGATGCTTTACCATAATCTTGTCTGATACAACCTGATAACATCATTTTGCAATCACGATCGTCATACAGGCACTTTAAAAAGTTAGCATGCACATCTTGGGGAAGTGGCACATTACACATACATATGCAACTGTCATGTGTCTTGGCCAGTTATACTTAAATACATACCATGTTTACTTGGGCATTGTTTGTAACTTCCTTGGCATTAGATGCAAATGAAAGTGTATTTCTGGTTTGCTCCACATGGCTTGGAGCTGGACTTATGGCAAATGATTGCTGTTCTAGCATTTCCTCCGAGTGAATGCTGCAGTATTCGAGTAAGTTTTGAATCCCTATACGGTATGTGATGCTCCTTCTTCCTCCACTGGAAAAAAAAAATCTAGGTAAGCACTAAGGAATCCCATGCAAATAAATCACATTGTATCTTGGCCATACATCAAAATCTTTCTCTAATTTCCTAATCACACATACGAGTAAAAGTAAATGAAATGCTAATAGCAAAGCCAACGTGACAGAAATGACCTAACATGAAGGGAATGCTTTGGCTCAGAACTTCGTTATAATTCTAAAAAGCCAATTTTTAAACTGTTCTTAAGAGAAAGGTGTTGGAAAAAAAGAAAAAAAAAAAGATTATGCGAAATGAATTTGAATTTCTGAATATTCTGAGCAAGAAAGGTATTAACCTGAGCTTTCTAATCACTCGTTGTAAGGGTCAACAAACTACGATTAATGTGAACGCCTTCCTTCAATCTTGTACCACCAGCATTCGTTTGGGAAGCACGTTCACATCACCAGCAAGGTCCACAAGATTCTGCATTGATTTTTATTTTTTAGTACTTAAAGCTGACCATGATTATGCTGTTACTTCGCAAAAAAGTAGTTTACAGAGAAGCAAACATACCAAAGTTGCTATTCAGAGACTCACCACGACCTGAACTTTCCCGAAGATTGCTCTGAATGGTCTGTGAAAAGAAGAAGTTAATTTGTTAAGCCTAAGCTGGTAGTAGAATAGAAATGCACAGTTAAATGAGATACTGAATGAGAGAACAGGGCTGGGAAACTGAGACATATACAACATTTAACAAAATCCCACCAAAGGATGGGAACTCGACAAAACGAAGTTAAGGGCGAGCATCTCAAACGAAAAGGTAAATGAAATAAATATGTATATATCTCTTGACGACATTTACAAAGCTGCAATTTCCAAGTAATGTCCAATTTCAACATTAGGCATAGGAAGAAGAGTCCTGAAATAGCAGCAATTTTGTAACAAATTCTTTGTTGTTGTCTCTAATTCAATATTTACCTTACGATAACAGAATTCAATGCAGCAGCATAGATGCCCAGCTTTTGTATGGAAGGTGGTCAAACCAGCCAATGTAAGGATGTATCATGCAAAAACATTATCCGATAATAACGCACAACTTGTATATTATTCGTACCAGCTTGATAATCTGGTGTGATCTTGAACTTTTATCATTTAGAGAGGTTTTGCCCACTTGTCTTTGAGCTGCACAGGGGAAAACTCCAAAGTTCAGGTCATAGGAATTTAATCGTTTTATGAGATGCAGATTTAGTTTCATCTTGCACCGAGAATCAAATAAATATGACAATATATGTGTGGGCTGTTAAAACCTTAGAAATAATTAAATGGTCCCAATAAGTCACATAAGTGAACAGTCAGCATACTAGTTGCTACAAACAAAACCCATTGAATCGATAGATAAAGAGTCGCACTAACATTTCATGAGAACTAGTTGGTGACCCAAGGTTTGGGGCAAATATGAACTACCATCACTAAACAGCCTGTACAACAGTAAAACAGATACTTGAAACTTACCTTCACAAATGCTAATTAAGTGCCTCAAATGCTGACTGTTTTGAACAACTTCTTCATTAAGTTTTTCTACAATTGTTCCTTTCTGCATGCCAAGAGCATTGGGAGAAAAAATTAGGACAGAGAATGTAATTAATCATCAAAGTTTCATCTTTAAGGAAGAAATCCTTGGAATACCTCAGGATCATCCAGGAGACGAAGAGGGCCAGATTCACGGTTGAGAAGGTCTATCACAGTCTCATTATAGATCTCCAAAGCAGAAAGCTTCAAAACAAAATCCCTTTCCTTACTCTGTTAAAAATATCAAAAGAACATATTACATGAAATGAAAGGATTCTTAATCCCAAGAATCTTTCTACTGTCATAGCATACATCATACAGGGGTCATCAGGTTTTCCCAAGTACTAAAAATCGACACCTTAAGGTTACTCAAGTTGATAGATGTTTAAGGAAAATTTATAGTGAAAGCTGGAACTTACTTTTTCTATATGATCATATATATCCTATCACGGCATTTTCAGTGATTCCTTTCATGGTGAATGTCTTACCACTACTTGTCTGCCCATATGCAAAAATTGTTGCTGCAAGAAAAAGTATGACATGCAGCTTAGACACAACAACATAGTGGGAAAAAGAAAATGAATATCCGGGCATTGAATTTGTAATACCATGAATGCCTGTAAGAGCAGATAGGGCAACATCCTTTGCCCCTTCTTCATAAACCTTTTCAGTTGAGGAATTAGTATCAAAAACTCTATCTGTGATGCATAGTCAACAATTGGTCAGTGCATTCTATTTCTCTAAATGAACTAGAAACATAGAGAAATGAGTAATAAAGTAAGATATACCAAAAGTGAATGAGTTGGCAGGCCGTTCATTATTTGGATTTTGAAAGACGATCGTGTGATCATCTGCGCAATCCCATGCAATAAGATCATACATAGCTTGTTCTCTTCGGCTCAAAGGCCGAGCTCTGACAGTTACTAATATATTCTCCTCACGAGATTTGGGTCCACCTGGTGTGCTAGCAGGGGTGACCCTCTGTATCTTTGAGGATGGTGTTGAAGCCATCCCCCTATTTCTGCAGTGTCCAAAGCTCCAAGTCTGTTCATCAATGCAATTCTCAATGTCATATAGTTGAATATAGAAAAATGAAACTCAGACATCAAGATAGCCCCAAAAAAAATGATCGAAGTACAGTCTCTAATTTGAACTTCACATATTCCACTTCAGTGAGTAATTTTCAACGAAATCCCTAAGCTCGTCTAAACTTTGAAGACGATAACTACACACTATGACGATCGCATTATAATCCATTCAACAAAAAAAAAAAAAAAAAAAAAAAAAAAAAAAAAAAAAAAAAAATCACTCGAACTTCCTCAAACATGAATCGTCCAAGAAATTAGAAATAAAAAAATAAAAAGGAAAGAATCTATCGAGGTCTTTTATGCTTAAACAAAGATGCAAAAAGGAAACTACCTGAAGTATTCGTAAAAGGAAATAAAAAGTTAAGAAAATCAGCAAGAAATACTTCAAAAAGGAAACTAAATTTTGCAACACTTACAGAGAAACTTTGATTCTTCAGAGATTCAAGAAATGTAGGGATTGCAAATGATCCGTCACCGGAGAAATTGAATCACGACTATGAAAATCACTAAGAGAGAGAGAGAGAAAGAAGAGTAAAGTTCTTGGAGAGAGGGAATCTAACGGATACTTTTCTTGGCTTTTACCGGAAAAAAAATAAAAATTAAACAATGTTTTTTGAATTGTTCGGCGCCACACCATCGGCGCTTCAGCATTTGCAATTGCACGTGCACTTTATTTATTTTTATTTTCTTTTATATTCATTTTCTGGAGTTCACGTTGTAATTTGCAAGGTCAACAATAGTAATAAAGACTTAGAAAAAAACAAAAATAATAAGTAATAAAGTTTTAGCGGTTATGTTAATCTACATTTATTTGATTTGTATTTACTGCAATCAATCAATGGCAAGAACGGTTCGTGATTTATTCTGATAATATTTTATGTATTCAGGATGGGGTGTGTTAGATGTGGTTGGATAATGGTTAGATCCGAATATTGATCATTTAATTCAATTTGGATCTGATTAAAATATTTGTATCGATTATTCGTCAGATTCGTATAAAAAAGATATCCGCTCTTAACTCGATTCCATCCGAAATTTTACAATATATATATATTATGCATAGATAAATTTAATTATAAGTATGAAAAATATTATTTTATATATTTATATTAATAATTTATTTTTTATATTATTATTATTTAATTATAAATGACCGGATCAATCATAGAATCTCGATCTGCATCTGCTCCGATCCGAATTATATCAAAAATTATCCGAACGGTGGGTCGGTTGAATCGATATTTGCAGATTGGATACATATGACATCCTATGTATTAAGAAATTTATAACAAAATTATGTTCTAATGGATCAACTTTGGTCTTTGCTCATTAGAGCAAATCGGCCCAACTTTTGCCAACTCAATACGATGATGGATCAACAGTTCAATATTATTATTCCATCTCCAGCCACAAAATGAGAACAAATTCCACAATCAAGCACCTAACAAATGGAAGCACACCATCCCATCAAGCTCAATTATATACCTTATATTATCAAGACCATGAAGTGATAAGCCCCATTAAGTTATTACTATATCAAGTCCAAATTGTGGCCATCACTTTTAATCTTTTAAGAAATTTTACATCTATTTTAAAATAAATAATATAAAGAGTGGCTAATGAACAAAAAGGTTATGAAAAAATATTGTCAAATCATAAAAGGAAATGCTCATGCCAACTTTCTTTTCTTATCAATTGAAAGGCATTTGACCCGCTTATAGTAAAAGATATCTTAAAGCACATATCAAATCAGTATCCTAATTTCTGATCCGGGTCGAATAGTTAAAGTGCTAGAAGATCAAATTATGTGGTTCTTTGAATATATATTTCATTGAAAAAGGAAAAAGAAAGTGTTGCATCGTCATGATAAGTCTAGAAAGTAATCATGTTCGCAAGTTCAAGTTCACAATTAGCAAAGGACAAGTATATGTAGTTCATAAAATACGCTATGATATAGAATTGATTCGCCTTTTCTTATTCGTGAAACATATATAATACAAACTTATAAAGTATTTATTTTTGTACATATATAAACCGGAGGATTGGTTTATTAATTGGAACCAATGATTACTTTTAAGAAAAAAAAATGAGACCCAAAGATTAGTGGGTCAAAGTTGATAAATCAATTATAGTCAAATGAAGAATATTGATCAAAGTTATTTCAATTGTGTATCGTCAGATGGCTTTGTATTACCACGATCCCATTGTGCATCGTTCATTTCATACGTGAACCAGACAGAATAGCATATTGTCGTTTCCCCAATCAGAAGTTGTAGCTGGCAAAAATGTAGCGATCCGTGAACGATCATCTGCAACGAGGATTATTCATCCTCGCTGCTCATGTTTAACTTTTACTTATTGGATTGGTTTGGTTGTAGTTAATCAATAGTATTTAACATCGTCTTTGCAATGTTCTTGTAACTACTCACGAGTAGCATTCTCTAATATATAAGTTACCTTTTAAAAAGGAAAAAAAGAGAAAAAGAATAGCATATTATTACATATATATATATATATGCGACAAAATCACAAGTCTATAGCATCATATTTAGTTATCTCCACTAATCCGTTTTTTTTAATGTTATAATGTTATGATAGAAAGTCGAAACTATAAGCATGGCATCAAATGTTTCCTCTTTTAGGATAAAGACCGATATAAAATAGACAAACCACACGAGAATCTAGTATGGAATTTTGTCGCCTTACTTAAATTAGAAATCGGTGAACCCCATTGAGTATAAGGTCTAGCAAGAGTCCAATGTACTTTTGAGATTGAAAGGCGAGTGCCGAGTGTTCCAATTATTTTGATTCTTCTTTACAATTGTTTTTTCTTATTAGAAAAATCATACATTTAATTTTTTTGTTTTACTTAAAAGTCTATATATGTATAGTTCCTCAGTCCACATTAGTTAGGGTGTATATAGTTTTAAAGTGAAGATGGGACCAATCACTCTAACTAACATGAAACTGAGAAACCAAATACCTGAATACGAACAATATGAGGGTTGATAAACTATCTCCGTATCATATTAAGTGTTATATTTTACTAGTATATTTTTATAAAAAATTAATGATAATTAATTAAAGACGGAAAAAGTACGCTTTTAAGTAAAACGATAGGGAATCAAACACATGATTTTACTTTTTTCATTTTTATATAATTTCTTCATTACTATTTGCTTATTTACTCAAAATGAATTGACCGATTCTAAAAATTATATTCTTTTGCAATTATAAAATTCGTTTTACGGGAGCTAAATTCACTATCTCACACAAAAATAAGAGTCTAAATTTAATCATTGGATTACATTTTTTGATAATAACGGGACGAACCTGGCTAGACAAAGTCTACAAAAGTAAAAAAAATAAAAAAATAAAAATACAAGACAAAATGAAAGCTTAAAACTAATCTTAGAGTCACTAGCCCACTGACACCATAAAACCCATAAGGAACAGGAAGCAAAACATGAAAGTTGGAGAATCGCCACCACTCGAAGATCATGAGCAGAGAATATTTTGGCACTGCAAAAATTTCTTTGTTTCGACAAGAGTTTCGAATATGAAGATGTCGGACTTAAAACCAGACCATGCTCAAGACCAAAGTTGAGAGTATCCAAAGCCTCACGATCAATATCGGGAAGAGGAGGATTTCTAGAGACAAATTTTGGTTTGGGGCAAGAAAGGATGAAACCGTAAGGATGGTTGTTTGGTATTATAAAGTTGTCCATGAGATAACACAATTTAGGATTGAGAAATTTGAGAGGAATGTCATCATCATCGTTTGAAGAAGAGGTTGTGATTGAAACTTGTATTTTAGTCCCAAAGAGATTTGAGATTTTGAAAGGCTTACCGAGATTTCTTCAACCGACATATTGAGGTTAATAGATATTACATTGTTGGTTTCTTTCGGAGACTCAAACATGAATTCTTCCTCCGCCCCAATGGAACTTGATAAAGCTAAATTTTTCGATTTTAATTTTGATTGAGCTTCTTGATCATTCTCCACCGAACTTGGGAAGATAAACTCTTTGAGCGATGGACTTGAATTTGATTATCAGCTGATGGAATGGGGTTAGAATTATCACCTAAGCCTTCCGAACCTATATTGACTTAGTATTATAAAGTTATGGCTAAAAACTTCGTCCACTCTGATCTCAAAAATCTCCGACCCGATTTTAACTGAAACTTTTTTCTTTAATGTTAGCTTTACTTGCAACATGAACCAAGATCTTGCACGTCCAATTTAGATTTTATTTCAGTCTCCACACTCATACACATATTCCCCAAAGCAACTGACAATTAGACATTTGATATTTGATAATTGCATGTATTAACTAGGTTTTTTTTTAATCATTAATTTGTCCTCCTCCTAAATATTGATAACAATCGTACGAGATAAGATGAGCCTAAATCAAACATACAAATTGTTGGGTTTTTTTGACAAAGCATGCAATTCGAAGTCAAAAAACATCGATCATCCATGTGTACGTAAAAGTTGGTATGTTGCACCAAAACAATGAATCCATCACATGCCAATCGATCTCCAGATTATATGAACTGTGTCTTTTGTTGCGATAGTGACTGGTTAATTTGCAAGGTCATTATCATTATATGACTTCGTATCATGACACGATCAAATGCATGATGGTCATGCCAGATACATATTCAACATCTAATAAGATCAAATAAGTAATTTCTTATGGAAACAACATGATAAATTGAAAAAAAATTATGTGATTAATTCCTTATTTTTCGTGTTTCGTGGATGTCACAGTGAGATATTCGAAAAATTTAAAAAAAATCGACAGCTAGCTAAACTCTTGTACTAATTTAGAGACCAAAATTAATAGCCTCAGAGGACCATTTGAATACATGGTTTCAGATAATAAATAATTTTATTTTTCCATCATTGATTATATTATATTATTCCATGTTCATTGCACCGTTTTGCTTAATCACTACGCATATATTGAGTACTTGAAAACGACTAATAATTAAACATATCGCGCGTATGCTCTTCTTGTACATTTCGATCATCCAAGGGTCGACGATGAACTAATTTTGGTGTACTTAAAGGTTATCGAATTTTAGGCCTGTAAAGTGATTTTGCAATCAAAAAATGCAAAGTTGGAACAATTTTGATATTTGTAAAAACTGAAGAACCAAAATGTGAGTGGGAATAATTAATGCAGCTGTATGTTTATGGCTTTATTTAACTGGTTCAACAATATTAATCTAAATAAACTTTTTTTTTTAAAGTCAATATTAATCTAAATTTTTCTTTTATAATAATATTCTTTTTATTCAACTGTTGATAATAATATTAATCTAAATTTAATCATCAAATCCAATATATTTTCTCAACACCATATACTTAATTGTTCTATAAAATTAATTAGTAAAAAACATGAGAATCGATTTTTTTTTCAAACATATACTCCATTACGATTTAGAAGACAATGAATATCGATAATTAATTCAGGGATATATATTCTTATCACTCACTGATTGTGCAAATCCAGAGAGTGCAGCTCTTTGATAGCGATAGAAGTGAACTGACAACATAATATTAATTGCCACATGATGAACAATATTTCGCCAAATCAACAGATCAGTCAGGGCATGCAGTCTACTGCTACATTTCAGATATTCGAATGAATGAATTGATTTACATATATTTCCAAAAACAAAAAAAAAAAAAAAAAAAAAATCAATTTTTAGTATCTATGCTAATTAATTAGGTTTTTATTTTCTCTACTTTTAAGTCAAAGATGTTTCTTAGTAGGCAGACCAAATTACATCTTAATTCTACAGTAATTTTTTTATTTTTTTTCTGAAACAAGTAGGAAATAATCAAAACATTTAACCTAGCTAATTCTATCCAGTTTGGATTAAGCATTGATGCTAAAGGAAGCTAGAGAACCAAACTTTTGGCTTCTTTTATACAGTATAACGAATGGTCGGCATATATAAAAGACATCTCAGAATTAGGCAATGACAAAGAAAAATTCAAAGGTTTTGATAAAGAAAAATATAAAAGATCCTACCAATTAATTTCCTCATCGATAAGCTTGACTTTTGGTCAAACCGGCATATTGAATTGGTGTATGATTAACTTAACTAAGCTTTGATCTTGTGCAACACATCGAAAACTTAAGTATAACCTTTAATTACCTATTTAGCAGCACACCATTAAGTATTAATGACTGAAACGTGGCTATTAATAATTGGTCCTAATTAAGGTACATTTTTTTTAATAGCTATGAACATTTCATATGCCAGTTGAAGGACGGATGAGACAGTTTGGGACCACGAGAGGGCTTAATCGGTGGCTTGTGTGGCTTGACAAAGACTTAAAAGTTGTTCTAATCCATTGATCAAATTTAATTGTCAAAGTAAAGGAACAAATTTCGGACAAATCACACGTCGTATATACTTTTTTTTTTCAATCTCTTTAAGTTAACATGTAAGAGTAGTGAACAAGGTAATTGGATAGGACCCTAAACCCTTTGATTCGAATCATAATTTTTTCTATTGTAAAGAAGAAAAACGTACCATGAAAGAAAGGTAGTTTTTGCAAAACTCAATATACTTAGTGAACCTATTGGCCAATCAAATCGATCGAGGGTATCAATCCTTCTATATATGGATCGATATTTTAACGAAAATATAATTTACAAGTGCACTAACTGAAGTCTTTATTTTTAAAGACTTTCTGAAATATTCCAGACTCTCTTTGAAAATTTCATCAGAGTTAAGCAAAGAAAGACAACTACAAAAAAAAAATTTCTTTAAAAACAAAAAAACCCTATTCTTCTCTAATAATAATAACATACTACGTATAAGTGATGAATTGATAATATATAATACTACCTCATATCAAAATAGATGTAAATTTTTTTACATATAATTTGTATTGAAAATTTTACACTTATTTTGAGACGAAAGGAATATAATCCAAAATATCAATCGGGTTTAAAAAAGCCGACACCTGACGTGCAAAATGGATATGACCAAAAAAATAGGACAAGGTGTTCGGATCGTACAAAAATGCACGTGCGTGGGAGCTCTCCAGTTCAAACTGACCGACGAGTTCGCCCATATTTATATAGGTTACATTCCGTTGCAACGTCAATGATACTACATCCCGGATTTATAATTAATTTGATTAAACTAATGTTTAGTGTTGTGACCAAAAAGATCACGGTGACGGAAAGGGTCACCGTAGAGTCGTCGATACGATCGGAACCCGCAAATAGAATAGAACAATGGGGGTGACAACTACGTTTATGCGTCTACGGTCTAGTACGGGACCAACAAGGCTCACCACAAGGCCGAGGCCGAGTGATGCGTAGCTGCCGAATAGATGTAGATAAGCTTCCCTCGTGCGAGAAGCTTGTATGAACACTCGTGAGCAAAGGTCACTTTGGTGTTGTTTCTCCGTATGTGTGAGAGAGCTTAAAGCTTGGTTTAGGATTTTTCCTTAAGAGGGATTATATAGGACGGAGTCCCATTGATCGAGGGATCTTATTCCCTACGATCTTCTATACATGGTAGTCTCCTTAATGGAGAATATCTCTAAATCCAAGAAATCGACCGAAGAAGCTTGTTTCCTTTTGGGACTCTTACGCGGTCCGGCTAGGCTTGGCCGACTAACTTAGTTGTGGGCCGAACAGGTGGTTCGGGCAAGCAGCGCCTGTCCGAACTGCACTTAGGCCGGCCAAAGGCTTTTCCACTACACTTAGTATCCCACAATAAGTAGATCCAATTCACTTTATCCGTATTGGCCTAGTTGTTATCCGAGACTTTTATTACCGAAAATCACGTTGTCGATTCTTTAAGATCGTAATTTTTAAAAATTAAATGGATTGTGGAAAACTATCCTCGATTGTATAGTCAAAAATCGTTGAATGAAAAAAAATTTATGATTAGCTAGACACATATACTTCCGCAAATAGTAAACATAATTTATAATTAAATTTAAAAAAAAAAAAACATAATGTATATTTTTTTCCAATTCTATTTTTAAAGGCTTATAAATGAGTTGCACTTGCACATGATGGTATTTCTTTTTTACAGTGGAAATTTGCCATTTTATTGTTACATAACAATTTGTTAAACTATGAGCAATTAATTAATACCCCCAGTTTACGACAGCCTAGTACGTAATTCGTCATCGTCATAGCCGTCAATTTATGATATCGAAATTAATGTAGCATTCTGGATAAAAATTATTTGTGTATAGAATTATGAGAAGTTCTTGAGATCAATAACCAACATTGTGGAATTTAACATTGGACCCCATATAAGGTTTCCCAACTATGGCAATCATCCAACTGTCCTCAGCATTCGTTGACGATATATTTTTGTGAAAATATTTTCGTTTCGATTCTTATTTCGAATTGGTCGAATGGTTATGATGTCTGATTTCTTTTCGTATTTTTTTTAAGATTAAAAATCCGATTATCGTTGAAAATTTGAAAAAGATTAGGAAAAAAACATCGTGATTTTGAAAACTAAAGAGTAAAATTCAAAAGATCTCATTATGTAATTGCAAATAACTCATATAATATATCGCACATATTTAAACGGACATTTATTACAATTTTTAAGTTACTCAATATTAAATGCCGATTAATTTTTAAATAAAATTGTTAAAGTTAAAACTGTAAATCACGTGAAAACGAAACAAAAGAAAGATGGCCCCTCTCCTCCTCTAATGACTAAACCACTAACTGAAAGCCAATAGAATTTACAAACTGTTTCAACGTAAATAATTCAAATTTGTACCATAGAGTAATTTTAAAAATGAAATGTGCATAAGCTTATGGATTTATTTATCATAATTTTTAATGGAAGCTTGTGGATTCTATCTTCAAAAAGAGCTTCTGGATTATTCATTCATTCACAGCTAATTATCGGCAGTGCTCACCTAATTCCACACACTTGGTCACTAGTCTATATGAAAAAAAAATATAATAATATATTCTATTTCTATGTAAAAATACAGTTGTCGGTGCCACGTAAGACGATGATGATTTTAGCCAATCCAAATCTTTCAGTCACTTAATGGGGCCCGCACAAAAGTAGACCCCATTCACTCTGGATATACGGATTAGAGAGGGTAGTTTCGTATTTTGACCTGTCACAGATTTTGTTCGAGCTAATTATGTTTTTCAAGGTACGTTTTCCACGTTCAGATAGATAGACAATTTCAACAAACCTGTGTAATTTTGTTGGGTACATTTAAAAAAATAAAAAATAGTTTAAAATAGATGCAAATGTTTATATGTAAATTATATTGAAAAATTTACATTTATTTTAAGATCGAAAATAAGTATGATACTCGTTTTTCATTTATTTATGTCGATTTTAAGATCAGAAAAATAAAAAAAATCATAGCGCCCATAGGATTTTTGTTTTGAACTTGGATTAGTCATTGAATGCGTAAACCATTGACATTTCAAGTCAAAGATCCATATAAAACATAGTAGTAACACCTGAAACTATACTATCATGTTTTTTATTAGATTAATAAGTCGCTAACCCATTTGTTCTTTTAAAATAAAAATTTAAGCATGGTTGCTTACATAAATTAATAAAGGTGGCAGAAACAGAGGGAAGAAAGGAAGACAGCGGTTTTCAGAAAGCAACTTTGAAACCGCAGGAAGGCATGGTAATGAGCATCAATGGAATTGTAACACATAAGTACATTTTAAAATTAAATGAGTTTTTAAGTGAACGATGTTATTCATTAAACGAGATTATAAATAAATCCATCGAGTATTATTTTACCAAAATTCAATTTTATATAGTGATTGATTGAATTATTTTATTGTATCATTTTATAATAGTGATATGTATTTTAGGACGAAATAAATTCTAATTTAATTTTATAAAGTGATCCGATATGCTCGGTCTAGAGATTATTTGGGAGTTTTATTTTGAAGATCATTCTCTCAAATCGTATTATAATTATTTGGGTTGAGAATGACTACCTTTCATTGTGTAATTTAAAACCGTTGAATAAAAAAATTAATTTTATAAAGAAAAAAATAAAAAGTGTTGCGGACTTGAATTTGATTTATATAAATTCATTTAATTCCTAGTAGATAAAAAGAACTCTTCCTCTTTCGTATATTTTTCATAAGTATGATGAGTATTAAACTCACAGATAAAATGTAAAATTAAAAAGAAGATACCAAATACAGTATATTACTCTACTAATAAGATCCTAGCTGATCGGTGCCAGCTTTAATCCATAATAATCGTTACAACTATCATTTTCGAGCATAAATAAATAGATTTAATTTAATTTTTGAACAGTATGAGATGATCATTATTAACCAACAATATTGAGTGAAGAATAAGGCCCACTTTAGGACCTGCACTTTAATTAATTCCCTCTATTTGCTGTTACACGCAATTTCTTTCTTCGCATCTCATCATCTCTGTCTACACTTCTTTTAGGTTTTTTTGACTTTTTTTCTCCTGAATATATGCTGTTCGTCATTTATAGAACACAAGGAAAAAAAAACGAGATTGACTATGTGCGCTAGTCGTCCGATTTCGAATTAAAATTGATATTCACAATTCTTAAATTTATAAAATCGATTAAAATTATAATTTTTTAAGTTAGATAGTTTTGGTTCAGTTCTAGACAATTTCGACTTCAATTTTTATTGAGTTTCATACAATTTTTTTAAAAAAATAAAAATCGATACGGAATCGTAGAAATTTCGCCTTAACAATTCAATGATGTTTGTTTTTGACCCGGCTCCGGTTGCAAATCGGACCATGTGCATGCCTACAAGTCCCAACTTCCAAGGGTAGCGTGTGTCACTTGACTACAAGATGCTGGAATTATTCCATAACCCATTAGTAGTCTTCGAAATGCTAAAAATACCCTCACCTAAGTTGGCAATATTTATATCTCTACTTGCTGAAAGTCAAGATTTCAATTTGTGTAAAGTAGAGGACAAAAGAATTGTCATAGAATTTACCGTGACTATTTTCCCTTTTTGGATATTTAATTATTTAATTCTCTAAACAACTATATTTAATTATGCACTATCCAGTAATTAGCCTCATTCATTTCTCTATAAAGCTCACCCACCAAGCTCCATTACTCTTCATTCATTTCTCATTATTGCGTATTGAAGGTTCCTTCTTCTTCTTCTTCATCTAGCTCTTTCTTTCTTTCTTTCCATTTATTTATTCATTTATTATTTTATTTTTTCATTTTTCTTCAAGTTTCTAGTAGTTTTGTCCTAGTCCATGAGCGTGATTCAAAGTTTGAAGCTTTAGACGATCCCAATTCTACAACCCAGTTTCCTAGTTCAGTCAATCATCTACATTGAATTTTCCAGCCAGCATATTTAAATACTTTTCAAATTTATTAATTTTCTTGGGTATGATCTACTTAATCCAAGATGGGATTTTTTTTCTTTCTTTCTTTCCAATGCTCTTCTAGTAACTTTCATAGCTGAGGAGTCGTTGGCCATTTTAAAATATAAAAGTTTGGGCAAGCATCATACAAAGAATAAAGTAAACAACAATGACATTAATTAATAATAAACTAATTAAAACTATATACTCGTGGCAAGTAATTAGACGAAGAGTAGGTTTTGAAAATAGCGACCTTAATTAGTTTGGCAATATTTGACTTTAAAAATTAAATTTTTTATTCTTTCCATCTCATAAGTTATAGAGACATGGTTTTTGTAGTTTTATGAAACATTACATTGCATTTGTTTTGTTGTTTCTTGTACTAAACAGTTTGCTTGTGTTTTTTAAAAAAGGTTGTCTTTTTAATTAGCTGATCATCATCATCAGTAAGTTGTTAGCAATGGCCGATCGTGCACTGACTCGTGTTCACAGCCTCCGTGAGCGTCTGGATTCCACTCTCGCTGCTCACAGAAATGAATTTTTGGCCTTACTCTCAAGGTATATCAATTAAAAATGTCAATGATCAGTGTGTATTTTTATAACTAGTAGTGTGTTGTGAACTGAATGATGTTTTTTGTTCTTGTAGGATTGAAGGCAAGGAAAGGGAATTCTTCAGGCTCATGACATTATTGCAGAGTTTGAAGCAATTCCCGAAGATAGCAGGAAAAACTCTCTGATGGAGCCTTTGGTGAAGTCCTCAAATCTACACAGGTAATAAAAATCATTCCTTTTTATTAACCAAGTCGTAAATTTTGATTTTTTATTTCACCTTTTCCAATTTTTGATATTAAACTAAACCTATAAAATCGTCTCCCCAAGTATACTAGCTAGTAAGATCTAATCATAAAACTTAAGTATGTCCCTTCAAAGATTTGACTTTGAGTGTGATCATCACTGATTTTGTGGTATGTGGTAATTTTTTTGGGTTTATTATAGGAAGCAATTGTTTTGCCTCCTTGGGTTGCTCTTGCCGTTCGTCCAAGGCCTGGTGTGTGGGAGTACATTAGAGTTAATGTCCATGCTCTTGTTGTTGAAGAGTTGGATGTCTCTGAGTACTTACATTTCAAAGAAGAGCTCGTCGATGGAAGGTAAAGGGAATTTTCCAATATTTGATCAATGTATCTATGTACTCTGTCTATTGCATTATGATTTGTAATATTGTAATCATAACAAGAAGAATTCTGGTTTTTTTTTAATTTCACGTTCGCTGTTGTTAATTTGTAGCTCGAATGGGAACTTTGTGCTTGAGCTTGATTTTGAGCCCTTCACTGCCTCATTCCCACGCCCAACTCTGTCCAAATCTATTGGAAATGGTGTCGAGTTCCTCAACCGTCATCTGTCTGCAAAATTGTTTCCATGATAAGGAGAGCATGCACCCTCTTCTTGAATTTCTCCGAGTTCATTCCCTCAAAGGAAAGGTATGTTCTTCTGTCAAATAATCCATTTCGGTGTTTATCTTATAGTTCCAGTGAGATCATAAAAACTAATGAGTTAGTTGTTCTTTTGCAGAACATGATGCTGAATGACAGAATCCAAAACCTGGATTCTCTCCAACATGTTATAAGGAAAGCAGAGGAGTACCTGACTTCTATTCCTCCTGAAACACCATATGCCGAGTTTGCTCACAAGTTTCAAGAAATTGGTTTGGAGAGAGGTTGGGGTGACACTGCCGAGCGAGTGCTTGAGATGATCCAACTTCTCTTAGATCTTCTTGAAGCACCTGATCCTTGCACTCTTGAGAAATTTCTCAGCAAGGTCCCCATGGTCTTTAATGTCGTAATTCTTTCCCCACACGGATACTTTGCTCAGGACAATGTCCTAGGGTACCCCGACACTGGTGGCCAGGTTGTGTATATCTTGGATCAAGTTCGTGCATTGGAAACTGAGATGCTTAAACGTATTAAAGAGCAAGGACTCTGATATTATCCCTACGTATTCTTATTGTGTAAGTTTTGTTTTTTGTTTCTTTACCTAAAGTTTTTAGCTTTTGGATGGATTAATTACTGATATTGGTTTGGTATATCCAGATTACTAGGCTTCTTCCAGATGCTGTTGGGACCACTTGTGGTCAACGTCTTGAGAAAGTATTTGGAACGCAATATTCTGATATTCTTCGAGTTCCTTTAGAACAGAGAATGGTATTGTCCGAAAGTGGATCTCTCGATTTGAAGTCTGGCCTCTACCTTGAGACTTACACTGAGGTGAAACTTCTTGAATGTTCTACTAGTGTTTAATTTATTAATAAACTTCCTCTTGTATTAAAAATTTAAATGATCTTAATGGCTTTCAGGATGTAGCTGCTGAGATTTCCAAAGAGTTGCAGGGGAAGCCAGATTTGATCATTGGAAATTATAGTGATGGAAACATTGTTGCTTCATTGTTGGCTCATAAACTAGGTGTTACTCAGGTATGTTTGGATTTTCTCTTAGGAATTCATCCGTTTACTCTGTACCGTTAATTTCCTCAACACGTATATATCTTTTTGCAGTGCACCATTGCTCATGCTCTAGAGAAAACAAAATATCCCGACTCAGACGTCTACTGGAAAAAATTGGATGACAAGTACCATTTCTCCTGCCAATTCACAGCTGATCTCTATAGCTATGAATCAAACAGATTTCATTATCACCAGTACATTTCCAAGAGATTGCTGGAAGGTAATACACATTGTATCTCTTTTTAATTAGAGTTTTATCAAAATTATTCTATCTGTCTGTAACTTCTGTTACTTTATTCTATGGGATTTCAGCAAGGACACTGTTGGCCAATATGAAAGTCATACCGCTTTCACTCTTCCAGGACTTTACCGAGTTGTCCATGGGATTGATCGTTTCGACCCCGAAATTCAACATTGTATCCCCTGGTGCTGACATGGCAATTTACTTCCCCTATACGGAAGAGAAATCGGAGGTTGACCACATTCCACCCTGATAATCGAGGAACTCCTTTACAGCCGCTGTTGAAAATGAAGAACACCTGTAAGTATCTTAAAGATATTTCTTTCTTTTTCTAGAGATTGTGTTACTAAGAAATTTGAGGACTAATCTAAAGCCATCAATATTTTCAAACAGATGTGTGTTGAAGGATCAAAAACAAGCCAATTCTATTCACAATGGCTAGGCTAGATCGAGTCAAGAATCTGAGTGGACTTGTAGAGTGGTTCGGAAAGAACAACTAAGCTTGCGTGAACTGGTAAACCTTAGTCGTGGTTGGAGGAGATAGGAGAAAGGAGTCCAAGGACTTGGAAGAGCAAGTCTGAAATGAAGAAAGATGTATGAGCTGATAGAGAAATACAATGCTGAATGGACAGTTCAGATGGATTTCTTCTCAGATGAACAGAATCAGAATGGTAACTCAGGCTCAGTATTCATATAGTTAGGAACTAAATGGTGAAAATTTGTAAACTTCTTTGTAGGTACATTTGTGACACAAAGGGAGCATTCGTGCAGCCAGCTGTTTATGAGGCTTTCGGATTGACAGTAGTCGAGGCCATGACCTGTGGATTGCCCACATTTGCAACTTGCAATGGTGGTCCGGCTGAGATCATCGTCCATGGAAAATCTGGTTACCATATTGATCCTTATCATGGAGATGAAGCTGCGGAGATTATAGCCGACTTCTTAGCGAAACGTGTAAGAAAGATCCAAATCACTGGACCAAAATCTCATTGGGAGGACTTCAACGCGTGGAAGAGAAGTAAGCTTTAGCATTTCATTTATTGTTTCTTCAATTACGTGCGAATTAAGTTATTTTAAATTTAACTCTATGCTTTGGTTTATAGGTACACATGGGAAATTTACTCGAAAAGGCTCTTGACCCTGACGGGAGTCTATGGTTTTCTGGAAACATGTATCGAAACTTGATCGCCTGGAGAGTCGTCGTTACTTGGAAATGTTCTATGCTCTGAAATACAGGAAACTGGTGAGGATCATTAAAAATTACAATAATTACAAGCTCAAAGTACATCATTTTTCTTGTCTGACTTGTTTTGTGTTCCAGGCTGCGTCTGTCCCTCACGCGGTGGAGGAAGCAAATGGAGTTTGAGGAAGACGATGACAGATGAATGGCAGTCTTTTAAGTAGTTGTTAAGAATAAGAGCCATTGTTTGGGACAGAAAGAGGGAACTTTCCTTTTTTGCCTTTTCTTTTCGGATTTTAATTTGCAGCATTGTTTCAACTTTGGGTGTTCCATCATCAGCCCCATTGATTTAGCAAAAGTTGTGATCTTTGCCTACTTAATGTCTTGACTGTCTGTTATATGCATCTTTTCTACTGTTGACTTTGTAAATGATTAACGACCTGTTTAATATATTTTACTGATTTATATTTACTTAAAAAAAAACAATAGAAATTAAAAAACTCTATTCGGACAATCAACCTATTTTTTTTTTTTTTTTAAACATCAGTAAAGCTAAAAAATAAAAACAAGAAAGAAAAACAAAAGAATGAATTAATTCCTCAAAAACTAACACCAAGTCATACCGGATTACGATTATGGACCAAGCATCTGTTGAAGGAGTCTCCCAAATAGTGAAATCCGATGGGTTGGAGCATCCTTTTCTCTCCAATAAATCTGCAAGTTGGTTTTCTTCATGAAAAGTGTGATTTAAAGAATATGCCAATCACGCTTAGCATTGATGTCACATGAAGCTGTTGCACACAGCGTTAAGACATTGATAGCATCCATTAAATCTATATAATTTTAAAAGGCTTGTTTTAATTTATTTTACTGATATATTAGTTAATTTTATGTAAATAAACTATTTTTATTATATCATATTACCATTAATTCTTTCATTTCCAATTTACCATATGAATTTAAATAATAAAAAAATTAAACAAAAAATTATAAACTATAATTTAATTTTTAAGTTCAATACTTCTCATTAAATTAAAATATAATAATTATATTTATTTATATGGGTAATGCAAATTTCTTCTTTTAAAAAATTTAAAACTCTAAAATGACTTCAATATATTAAGAGAAAAAGTCTAGAAAGATTAGACAATGTTATTTTAGTATTAATATTAATTAGAGTGAAATTTTTTTTGACAATATATATCTACAAATAATTATACTATCATAATATTTTTAAAATTATATTTCGCTATACGGTGATTGAAGTGCATCAAATAGTAATTAATTTTATTTTTTATTTCTTGATATAATAGTTTAACTTGTTAAGAATTTTCAACATATTTTTTTTTTGTCAAATCTATTTCGATCGCAATTATCCAACCCAACCCATTTATTCATTGTGGTTGGGTTGGATACCCATCCAAATCTTGAGGTGGATTTGATCGATTTTTTGTCAAATCCAACCCAATCCATACTACCCCTACATCTTCGGACTTTAAATTATTGAATTAAAAATCCTACAACAAAAAGCCTAAAAAAATCAAAGAGATGCCTACATCTTCAAATTATTGAATTGGAAATACATACCGAGGCTATAGCAAGCTGCTATCCATCTAACTCAATTTTTTCAGACCATAGACACCCAAGATAAGACTCCCGGTGAAATAAGGTTTAAGTACAACCTCATGCACAGCGCAAAACTACGTTCGATACATTCTCATCTACCTTCTCGGCCTTATCGACTTTCATTTGATCGTAAATAGAGAGGAGATAGTGAGTGTCTTGCCTTGCACTGCAGATATGCATCGACGGGGAGGAGGTGTAATCGCTATGTCGCATTGATACCTAGATAATTTATGCAATTTTGAGCAGTTAAACAAACTTCAAACGATTCACTCTTCATTAGCATTGGCAATGAAAGAAAATGAAGGAACTCTACGGGAAACAAAATCTCGAAGGTGGAGGTTCTGCTATGTCGTCTTTATCCTTCGTACCAACATATGAGGACAATTCTTCTCCTTCATACCATGCCATGCTCTTCTAAGAGCTTCTCAAGAATGGACTGATTGAGAGACATACATCTACACATCGAGACGAACCTGGATTTCGATACCAAGGGGAGATTATGACTCAAAGAGGAGATTGCATAAGTTCTCATAAGAAAGAACCATATTTGATAACCGTGCTGGTGTGAGTCTTTAAAATTCTTGAAGAATGAGATTGCAAGCATAAATTCCACTCTCAATGTCAAAACGAGTTAAGGCAAGTGAAAAAGTGATATCATGGAGAATTAAGAGCACTCCTTATAAAATAAATTGACACATTGATGAGCATGATAAGTAAACATATATATAGTTCTCTACAAGAAACTTGAATTCCTAAAACTTTAAATGATTACAAATAATTACGGTGAGATATTGCAACAACAATATTTGAACAAGAATACTTGAACGTTTGTGAAACAAAAAAGCTAGGCTCGTAGAATTGACTACTTGATGTATTAGGAGGAGATAGACATGTAATGAAAGTTGGTCACTTAAAGTCCAGCTTAAAGTAACAACCAAGCAGCCAACCACACAATTCAAATGATTTCTACTTACTATGCTCCAATGGTGAGCTAGCATATCGATGTGGAAGTGGTCGAGTTAAAAACGGTAAGCTTTGGTTTACGCCTTACTACTTGAAGCTGAAGAGGGTTGAGAGATGAAGTCTTGTCGAGGTTTTAGAAATCAGTAAGATTTCTTCCCTGTGATTGGTAAAGCAAGAAGAATAACTAGAGGGACAGATGCTCATTTTGGTGGCATAGCAGGAATTGAAACATGGAAGAAGGTGAAAAGTGGAACAAGCTTACAACTCAGGAAATTTTAAACAAATTTGAAAAGTTCTAACAAGCTTACAACTCATAAATATATAAACAAGCCTACAAGCCGGCCAGGATGATATAAACAAGCTTACAACTCGGAACACTTAGCTCGGGAAGTTATCTACAAGCCTACAACTCGGGAACATATAAACAAGCCTATAAAGTTACAACTGGGAACACTTGGCTCGGAAAGTTCTCAATAACCTACAACTCGGAAACTTGGCTTGAGAAGTTCTTAATGAGTTTACAACTCGCAAATATCTAACAAGCTTATAAGTCGGGATACGCGTGTATCCAATTTCTCTCCATATGTTTATTTTTCTCCTAACGAGACAATACTATGTTCTGGTCCTTTATCTTTAAAGAAAGTTTATTGAAGTCCCTATATCTTCATTTTCACACCATTTATTAGTAATATAAATTACGTAATGTAATTTTTTTTTGAAGATAGTAATGTAATACTCCCTCATCTTTTTAAAGTTTTATTATGCATGAGAATCATCATTTTTGAGTCAAAATGAAAACCGAAAAATCTAAAAATATGTATTGAGAGAAGAGAAGGGGTGAGTATTTTTTTTATTGTGGCTCAAACTTTATTAGTCTAGGAAAATTCTGCCCAACCAAAAAAAAAATATATTCCTTTTTGTACAAGTAATGACAAATAGAATGGAGGATTAGATTCAAGGAACCAGCATCCCTTCAAAAATCCAACCCCAGCTTGTAAAACACTGCTGAGCGCTGTCTACAACAAAATACGAAACTCGGAAACAAAACAGGATTACCAGAAAATTTACAAGGCACATTGAATTAGAATTACCAATTACATTTGTCGTCGATTACACTTGCCAGTCTGCTTGGTTTGGCCTATACATTTTTCTACTGTACACATGTGGGTGGTAGAAAGTACGAATCACCCAGTATAAATCATATTAATTCCTACTTACAAAAAAATTGATGTGTATTTTTCACTGGGGAGATTCATCATCTGCATATATCACATAAAGATCTTGGTTCCTTTTGTAGTCTTTATCCCGTGTCTTTCTGATGCGATCAAAATTTCGTGTACATACAAAACTTACGTCTTAGCCGTCTTGTTACTTCTCGGTTGAGGTTTTCTTGGATAAAGAATTACGGCCAACAATAAACCACATCCAAACCAACAACCCCACTGAAAGGTTGGAGCGGGTGTGTCCCAGCAATCCACATTGGAAAGTTGGGCTTGTATGTTACTAAGCCACCACTCTGTAAAAGCAAAACTTGTAGCCATAATCCCGGCATGTAACCCGATTGGGATCAAAAGGCTTCCTTGGTTCCTTTCTCGAATGCCTGCGAAAGCTAAAGACAAAAGCCACTGTCCTGGTATTGCCCATGGAGACCTGCAATTCCACATCATTGTTAGGACAACATGGATTTCAAGAGTTGAGCTATTGTGCAAAAGTGTTATTCTAGCATATAACGAAGAAATACCTCTGGAATAAAGCAAATGCAAGTCCTGAGATAATTATTCCTTGATGATAACCAAAATCTGCAGAAATTTCTCTGGGAAGCCATGATATAAACAGCAACTCTTCTACAAATGCAATAGCAGTTGCTGTTATGATTCCACGACAGAACAGCACCAATATCGTTCCAGAATCTTTCCAGCCATGCCATGCCATCAAAAGAAGGCACAGGGTTACTTGAAAACCAAGATAACGTCGCACAGCCAAGTAAAGCATTAACAAACTGTATAAGTAAAACAAGTGACACTCCTCCAATCAAGCCCTTAAAAAAATCTTGGACACTGCAAACAATGAGCTCATATAAGTTCAAATTGGACGCAATAGCTATACCAAGAAATCTTGCAAAACTGTTGGGAGAAAAACAAGCTATAAATGATAAAAAAACAATTTTTTTTTTTTTTTTTGAATATCAATGATAAAAAAATAGCATGAATTTTCCACGTATAGTAATAATTTATGCTAATGCTCCATACCTTTGACGGCGGCACCAAATTAAGACCATATTGCTTAAGTGGATTTTTCATATCCTCGTATTCTTTTTCCCCACAGAGTGACGAGAATCACAATAGCGGTGTAAAGGCCGATTATGCACACCAGCTCTGAAAATTTTGAAGGATTATTTGTAGTCCATCCCTGTACAAGAGTCGGGAGCAGTGGAACAACAACGGGTGACCATAAGACAAGAACCATGCCGCAAAATGCAAAAATCCTAGGAAGGAGGCAAAAAGAAAGAAAGAAAATCAGTAAACACCATATTAGGACCTTACACTAAGTTTTGCAGAACTACGTCACCTTTGGAGCAAGGGGCGCTCAGATATATGCAGAATTGAGATGATTCTGTTGGTCAAACTTGTGGCGCCACGTAGCCCACCCCAAAGTAAGGCAAGTTTGGAGACCAGCTTCAACATGCCTCCCCTCTGGCCCAAATCTGCCAACATTGCAACCAGCCTGTTGGCATGAAAAAGTGTAAGTAACTTTAAATTAACAGTTTCATAGAAAAATCTGTTTTTCTTCTTCTTTTAAGTCAGAAATAAGCACCTCTCTTGATCTACTCCGCCATTTTCCTTCGTAGGAACCACTGGACCAGCAACTGACATTGCTTTCTCAGCAAGGCTTGTGACTATGCTATTGTTTCTTTCAGCCACACTGTCATCAAGCTTACAATCTCTCTCCTTGACTGGCTTTGACTCAATTTCAGCCGGTTTTTGGTCATAATTACCAGCCTTACATAGATCAAAATCGGACAAGTATTAGTCAAAACAACCCATTAATTAGGACTACATCACCACGCACTACATTGTGAAACAAATTGAGCCAGTTCAACAAAACAGAAAAATAACGAGTCACTCTTGAAATGCAGTCACATACAAGATTACAATATATTACCATTAGTAGTAAAAGAAAGCATTCAATGATAACATGGAAGTAAAGTATCAAGTGAGAGAATGCATTGCATGGTGGGAGATGTGGTTATTGAGATTCATTATTACCTGTTGCTGAAGTAAAGCAGAAGCACCAAGAGCAGCTGTGAAGGCTCCAACCATGACACTGTCCCTTTTAAAATATTTCAGTTCATCTTCTTGTCTGGTATTGCTCGGCTTCTCCAGCGCTTCATTTTATTCAACTGAGATGTCTTCTCTGGACTAGGCATCTCATAACTATTGTCCCTGAATTTCTTATTTTGGTCAACTTGCGTAACTTCCCTTTGATCATCATCGTGGACTACAGACACATCAAAATATTTTCTTAAAGAAGCTAAGCAAGAGCCTACTACAACACCAACAGGCAACACTCTTCTTAGATAATTTGTTCCCCGAATAGCAGAAGAAATAGCCCTAACTATTTTCCCTCCATGAAGAGTGCCGATTTTTTCTGTACTGGAATTAATGCTGAAGTCTCTCTCTTTCAAAGAGGAGTGCTCACATCTGACAGCTAGTGACACAGTATTTGCAACTTGTTCGATATCTCTGGAAAGATTAGACTCCATTTTTTTCTTTCCAGATAGATTTAGCTTACTGACGACTTCTGCCCTCAAAGAATCATCAATAATCAATTTCACCAAGTGAACAACCTCCTCAGATTTATCTTCACCATTTTCTATACTTTTCATTTATATTACTTCGACCCACAGTCTCTTCCCGGTTCTGGTTCTTTTTCGCTATCTAATACTATATATGATGGTTCAATACAATCATCAATGTCATTTTCTTTAGCAGTCGAATGGGCCTCAACCTCTTTGCCAATACCACGTAGGAAATGTAACATTAACAGTGGGATCTCCAATACCATCTGGTTCTAATAGCTTCCATTGACCTTCTTCTGGAAAGTAGTCTAGCAATAAGGCTGCAGTGGAATCCTGGTCTAAACGTTTGGCACGTGGTATTTTCGAAACTAGGTATCGTCGAAAATGATCACTGTTCACAACTATCGAATCTGATTAGCAACCATGTATAAGGGAATGTTTTCCAGTACAGTTTAGGCCCATTTAAATAGTTGGCCAAAGTTCATTACCAACTAAATGATCATTCTTTTTTCGATTTAAACCTAGCTGGTCACCTGAATTACTTCCATGAGAGCCATCAGTACCATCATCTTCATATGTAGCAGGTTTTGACTTAGTTCCTGCTCCTTCCATCCAGAACTTGGAACCGTCTGAGATTCTACTGCCAGATCTTTCTTCATGGAAAGGCTTCTTCTAATCTAGTAGAATCTTCCTTTATGGAACTGCTCTCTCCTAACGTAGCAGGATCTTCCTTCATAACTCTGCTCTCTTTTAGCGTGCAATCATTCTGAGAAGCAGTATTACTTCCATCATCAGCAACCACATCTCTACTCTCAACTTTATTTTCACCATTTTCCTTCTCCTCATATTGGGAAATCATATCTTCAAGTACTCCAAAAACACTATTCACAGCCACTTGAGTGGAATCATCCATCCCTGTTAATGCATCAAATGCTTGGGAAACACTAAAAGTGGGAGGATTAGAAGCAGGTGCAATGGCCTTGTTTTGGTCAACTGAAGGCTGAGGATTTGTGTTCTCTAACTTCTGGTTATCAATACCTTCACTTTCCATTGGCTGGGACTCGGTAGACGATCCTTGAGGAGACACTGCTTGCTCGGGCACACCAGGGGAAGCATTCTTATTTTGGTCGGTTGAAGAATCCTGGATCCTTTCCGAATTTTTGGGGATGTTATTCTCCTCTTTCATTTCTATTCGAGCTACCCCATCATCCTGATCCACTTTGTGCTCTCCCACTTCCCCAGAACCATCCGGCTTTTCAGGCCCAGCAGCAGAATTGGGTTTTAGCAATTGTTTCTATTTCCTTCTCAGCAACATCAGAATGTGGTGCCTCTTCCTTAAGCATGTCATCATTTTTCTGAGTATTTCCTAACTCATCTGTGGCCTTCTTACCTGAATCAGAAACATCATGTTGAGCACTGGTTGACGACTGAGACTGAGATTTCTGTGAATTTTCGGAAAGGTGAGGCTCAGATGCTGATTTGTCCATGCCTGATGGAACGTTATCAGAGACATCTGCTAAATTATCAGCTCTTTTAATCTGGTCTGAAGAATCATGATCTTTTGACAAGCTTCCATTGTTCGATTGCCCTCTCACTTTTTCTTGGAACTCTATTTTAGACTCTGTTGGCAGGTCAGGAATTTTACCAATACCCAGGAGTTTCTCAAACTTTATGTTTGTGCGTTGGGTATTCAGGATAACAGCCACAGAAGTGTTTAGCTTTTCCCGAACTTCCTCTGGCACAGCCATTTTCAAGCTTTCATAAGAGTTTCCCCTTGACCAACAGCAGCCAAAACCTACACATAAATAAATACACTTGTTACAGATAATTTCATTAAGGGTGAACAATAGCATCAGTGAATTAACATCTTGAATATACAAGCAATGTGGAAAAAGACAACAAAATGCTCTTTGCCCAGTATATGTAGCAGATGCAAATGAAAGAATTAATAATGTTTTAGGAAACACATTATTTTCCTAAGATCCTGGAAAAAATAAAATGTGTCCGCTTCTTTAGTACAAGCATATACCAAATATGGTTACCCAAAACAAAACAATTTTTAATTCGACAAGACTACTATGTTTTAACATATTTGAACGAAGAATGACTAGTTTCGAGACCAAAACAAGAAACTGCATGAATGGAGTTATAACCTGCTTTTTCTTTTCTTCTGGAAGCGTACCAGGCATAGTTACATCAAGCATTTTCATTACCACCTGTGCTGTCTGCAATACTTCGCCATTTTCAGCATCTAGAGCAGCAGCTTCATCCTCTTTGATCAATTCTGTATCACTAGAACTCGCCTGTGGCAACACACCATTGTCCACTCCTTGCAAGCCTTGAACTTGAACTTCCACTTTATGCACTGAATCTTTACTTTTTTTCATATGGGTTCCAGGAACAATGTTGTTATCTTCTAGTGCCTCCTTTAGAGGATCTATAGAATAATTATTTGCGTCATTGGACAATTTAAGATCCAACAGCTTGTTGTTTTTCTTATCCCTAATAGGGTCCGTTCCTTCTGAAACAGCAAAGCCATTTAAAGGGTTAATGGTGATATCTACATCTTCCAGCAAAGGATGGCGGCCCTTTAACAGTCCCAGTTCGACAGCAGCGAGCCACTGCATGTTCAGCATGTAAAATAGTCAAACATCAGTGGAAATCCCAAATCCGACGATGATCAAAGATGAGACAGGTCAATAAATGAACATGCGATTATTGATATCACTTCAGAACACAGCACCAAGACCCTTCATCGATGTTAGACGAAAAATCAATAAAAAACATGGTTTGTAAGCATAAACTTCAGAGACCCATCTTCCGTGGTTAGGGAAGAAGATAAGAAATTTACCTCAATGGTGAGATGCTGACACCACGATGCAGAAGCTCTTCCTCTACCAATAACTGCAGATGGTAAACAAGAGCACAAGAGCAAAGCTTGTATATGGATTTTGTGCAATCAAACTGCAGGGAACCGAGAAAAGTGGCATTGTCCCATCATCATTCTGATAATGTGACCATGATAGAATTAGTTGTCACAGAAAGAAAGAGAGAGAGAACAAAAAAAAAAAACCTGAATATAAAAAGAGAATGGGCAGCAACAAAGATCTGTTCTACAAATTGACCGACAATGAATTGGATGCTAAAAATTAGAACTATTTCAAAATTTTCAGATTGACGCTTGCCAAAAGATCATGGTAGGAAAGAAAGGAATTTCCTATACATGAAATCGTAGTAAAGAGAAGTGTCAATGCACCTGATATAAACAGAACTGGAATCTTCAGATTCCCGACCAAATTTCGAGTGCTAGACTGTGAATAGAAATCTTCTATGGCATCGAAACCATAAGATACCATAGATATTGCTTTCTCAAAATCACGAACGGAATTTGCCAATAGAGCCCTATCTACATCAAACCCTTTGCTCTGCCTTAGAAATAGTTCCTGCAAAGCAAGCAGAAGATGGTCAACAAAAAGGGATGAATCGTTATAAAAGTCTCAGGCAAATGGGTTGCGCCTTAAAGCTTCTGTTTACTTAAATAGTTGAAAGATACTCCAATCCTAATAAATAAAGGTCTTTATGGAATAACCAACCTTGTTAGCTCTCAAGATTCCTACAAGTCCACCAGAAAGCTTCTCATCCAAACCAATGTGATGAGGAGTGGACCTGGTGGCCTCCTCTAGGTCAAGGGATTATCTATGCACGTGGCAGCAGTAAGAGGTGTTCTATCTCCAACTTCTGCCAAGTATTTTGTCAGCATATTTGCTCCATAACCCCAGCCCATGCCCATCAATGTTGTCCAAGGCCTTGCCTTGCTGATGAACTGAATTGTGGTGGACACATCATACTTATGCTGTCAAGCTGTAAACAACCTACACGAATTAATTGATTACATTTACAGGCTCTTCAAAGTTCAATCAGATATTTCCTTAGAATTAACAGGCTATAGACATGTAATGATAGTTTTTTTTTTTTGAGGATGACATGTAATGAAAGTTGGGTGACTTGAGAATCCAGCTAAAAAAGTAAAAAGCAAGCAAAGCACAACAAGTGAAGTGATTCTACTTGCAGAGCTGTGGTTAAAGAAATGCGAGCCAGCACATCCTCTGGGATTCATGTACAATGGGGAAAAACCCTCGAATCAATGCTTCACAAACAAACAACACCATCCATATTCTTATCCATACTCACCTCGACAGTACCCAGATCCAGTAACAACCTAGAGTCCAATCCGCATGTTCTTCATTAGTTGGAATTCA
>JANIEQ010000976.1:0-12958 GCA_024708375.1 Oxalis stricta | reverse complement strand
CATGGAATAGAAACCCTCCAGAGTGATCAGAGATTTTCTAAGAATCACATTTGATATAAAGCCAGATCCAGCGTGACAGGTACAGTTATAGTGAAAGGCCTGGGGAGCGGATTAACAAAACTTATCCAGAAAGGTGTCATGATATTGTTGTTATCTCTTGAACTTTCTTTTTTTGGTTAGCTCTCTAAATTTTGCCCTCATTACAAAATTAACTTTGTTCGTGTGTCCACACTATATTATAATACATGTAGAATGATTTATGTTGTGACTACCTGTTCTTGTTGAAATGTGTTGGGTTGTTTTTTTCTGAATGATAGATTACTTGTAAAGGAAGGAACAGATAATTGCGTCACTCAGTTTTCGTAATTCGTCGCTGATTGGTGGTTTCATAACACAAATCTGATTTTATTAAGCAATTAGGACTTTACATATATGCTGACTGACACAGACACTCACAATGACGCTAGACACATAACGATCTTTGTTGCTACTCACATAACAAACGACTCGACTCATTAATTGATGTCAATGGATTTGACATCGGGCTTCTTGGGCTCAATCTTAGGAACGGTGACAGTGAGGACACCATTCTCCATGGCAGCTTTGATCTCATCCATCTTCACATTCTCCGGCAGCCTGAACCTCCTCTGGAACATTCCACTGCTACGCTCCACCCTGTGCCACGTGTCGTTCTTGTCCTCCTTCTCCACCTTCCTCTCTCCGCTTATCTGGAGCACCCTGTCGTCTTCCACCTCCACCTTCACTTCTTCCTTCTTCAGACCGGGGAGATCGGCCTTGAACACGTGCGCCTCAGGTGTCTCCTTCCAGTCCATGCGAGTGTTCACGAAAGCAGAGGTCTCGCTCGATGGACGAGGGAACTGGATGTCCTTGAATGGGTCCCACACGTCCAGCGAGAACGGGTCGAACACGCTGCTCCGTCGGTTGCGCCGAAGAAACTTGGAATCAACGACATCTTTGATCGATTACAGAGAATTGAATTGAAACGAAATGGATTAGGATAGTGTGCTTTTGCTAACTTGAGAATGCTGTTATTGATTTTCAACTTGATACGGCTATGGAGTGGTGGATATGAAATTTATAGGGGAGAAAGGAGAATTCCGGAAACTTGAAGGATCAATGTGGAAAGATCGTGAATGTTCGCAGACTTTCTAGTTGTTTGCAGAATGTAGCAAAATGCTTTTAATGGGCCTAATCTTCAAAGCCATTACTAACGAATGTACGCGTTTTAAGGCTATACCGAATATGGGCCCTACAAAATATAGGCCATTCAGCATACGGCCCGCTCTAACTTATGGGCCACGTTAGTGCCATGCCGAATATGGACCGGACTTGTGATAAGCCGGGTGTGGGCCCGCCTCGACAAATGGTGGAGCCTTGCCAAGTAGTGAGGGACAAAATAACAGAACAGAATTGTACATTAGAGATAATCAAGACAATAAATTAAACATGAGGGACCAAGTTTTGCAAAAGTAATTTGTTCCATCCAGGAGTTTTAAGAGAGACAACGTTTACTTTCGTGATTTGTCGCTACGTTTGCACTGTGCTTACTAGGTCATAGTATTTCCGTTGAGTCCTAACAAAACATCTACCGTTTTCAAAAATCGGCCAAAATATCTTTCCGCCGTTAACTTCCTTTCACGTGGCACCTGTATGAGCGCTCCATGGCGCCTACTCATGCCCTAGTGATCAACTAACGGACCAATAAAATTATGACACGTGTCAATGTCACGTCACACATTTTTGCCACGTCACCAATTTTTACAAAGAAAATGTTGATTTTTGATGACGTGTCAAAATTTTTGATGAGTCGGATGACACGTGTCACAAATATATTGGTTCGTTAGTTGACTAGGCGCCACTAGATGCCACATGTACAAAATTAACGGCAAAAAGTATTTTTAGGTGAATTTAGAAACGTGAGGAATTTTTAGGTTAACAAAAAACGTAAGAGACAAAAAATATTACAAATGAAACGTGATGGACGAAAATATACGTTTTCTACCGAATTTTAATTTTTAACTCCAAACTCGGTAATACTAACTAGTATCAAACTTTATCATTCAATTCCACTACTTCTCGATAAAGACGATCATTTTAGTTTATGAACAAAAGAATTTGTAGTAAATACAAGGTCATGAATCATCACCCCAGGCATCATCTCTCAATTTTTGCCTTGTAACTATTCGATTTCGCCTAGCTGCTTCTTCTTTGGATTCCCTAGACCCAAAAGTAGAAGGCAGCTTCAATCCCATTCCGTGGGCGATCAGCCTCTGGGCAGTTCTTGCACATGTTTTTGGCCTCTGACGAGGAGGTTCCAGATCTGAAAGTTTAATTATACAGAGGTAATGTGTATCAACACTTTGAATATATATCTTATACTAGAAATATATACTGATTCTCGCATGCTTTTATATTATGCATCATGTATACCTTTTATCGGAACACATCCCAAAAGAGCATCGTCATCTTCAAGGACACGAACAGTGAAAGAACATTGGACTTTGTTTTGTGCTTCAAGTGCTGCATTAAAAAATGAAGGATGATCAACTGAAAATGGAGCAAAACTCGTCATTTTCAAAGTCAACCATGACACTGACGATGATAATACAAATCACGCATAATTTAACAAGCTAATGTAAACATAAATAAAGGGTGGTGAAAAGATGGTTGCCAACATAAATGGTAAGCCACAACAAGATGGCCACCGATTCAGCCACTATTACACTCTTACCGATATATATTAAGTCATTACAAAGCTTGACGTACGGAACTTAATGGAAAATGTATTACCAAATTACAATTTGAAGATTATGAAAAAGAAAATTACCGGCTGATGGATTTGAAAATACTGCTAGTGCTGTCGATATCATTGATCCAGCGAATGGAAACTCCACGATCTGTGAAGGTCTGCAAAAAGCTTCTCTAAATCCATGGTCCGCAAAGTAGGAGAAAAGTCGGCTAGGACAAGCACATGACGTGTGCCATAGTTTGCTGTATTAAGGAAAAAAGAATTAATCTTTGTGGTGGCGTGTCCCTATGGCTCAATAATACTATTAAGCAAATCGTACAAATAGTGACAAAAGAGTGGCAATCTGAACCAGCACTCTTTTAAACTAAAAATTAAAGAGGCAGCTTACGTTGATTTGATTTCTTTCTTCCTTCCGAAGTAGCACTGGCATCCTCGTCATCTGAATCAGCTGCCATAGGCTCAAATTGTTGATCACTATACATTTTGTTTTTGTCATAAGAGAATGTTCCCCTCCCACGACGCTTAGGAGCCTCAACTTTAGTTACTTCCGGTGAATGGTTCGGCTCTCTAGTCGAGCTATGTGAAGGAAGTAATTGGTCATCTGGTCGGTCTGCAATAGCCTCCCAATCTACAGGATAACCCCACTTTAAACATTTTAGCACCGATTTGCAATTTCAGAAAGATGACAATAACTATGAGTTAAGCCTTTTCTTGTAAATTGGTCAATACATCATTTTATTAAGTTCATGCTTATAGAAGATGACCACATACCATCATCCGAATCTTCATTCTGAGGCGATGACACAATGTCACGCATATTTGTTGATTCTTCACCAGCCCCTGCTAAGTCGTCGACATCAGCAACATCATAAATCATATTATAAATGTTCCAAATCAACGTACATATGAACACGTCTAATGTCCGTGCTGGGTTGCTATTGAAGAAGTAAACGATGAGGAAAAGCGACTCACCAGCAATAGATGACTCTCCACATACTGATACTCCATTTTCCGACGGCTTTGCTAACACTTAAACAAATTAAAACGCAAAAAATTTTCAGATTTTACTCGAAATACAATGTTAAAATTGGATATAACAAAACGTAGAATTTGTTACACGTACCTCTGATGTTGAGTGGCGGTGAGGAGAGCGGCGCGTGAGAGAAGCGTCTCAGCCTTAAGAGAGAGTTGTTTGGAGTTGTAAAGAGCGGCCAACTCCGATAAAGCAGCGGCTAATTGGGTGGTGGACGACGCCGTTTCGCTTACTTGGAGTTTCGAAACGACTGATTCCAGGAGATCAATTGCTTCCTCCGTCGCTCCTTCCTCGACTAGATCTTCAACCTTTTCACTCCACTTCGTCTCAATGGACCCCTTATCTCCATCTCCATCTTCTTCGTTCCGAACTTTCTCGCTCTGTTTTTCCATTTTCCTTTTCTTTTTCGCTTCTTCACAGCTTGATGATATTGTCTGCTTGATCAGGAATAAATAATGATACTTTTGG
Organism: Oxalis stricta; assembly: GCA_024708375.1. Classification (NCBI taxonomy): domain Eukaryota; kingdom Viridiplantae; phylum Streptophyta; class Magnoliopsida; order Oxalidales; family Oxalidaceae; genus Oxalis; species Oxalis stricta. Next base: position 8,687 of record JANIEQ010000976.1, on the reverse strand, counting down.
TCCTCAAAAACTTTTATATGTGACATATATAGCTCCTAAAAGTTCATTATATCATATCCGAGTCCATGTACCAAATTTCAGTATACTCCAAACTCAGGGGTAATATTGTAAATTACTCCTTCGATTTATTAGATTAAACAAAGAAAATAATTTGCTGATAGGCAAAGGTAGAAGACAATGGTCAGTTCATCTTCAACCTCTGTAAACGCTGTAAGCTTTTTCGCTTTAATACAATGGAGTATTATATATCGTGTTCATTGCTTTTAATTGATACCATTCTTCTTTCTCTGTTAATTACAGTGTCTTCATTTTAGTTTTGCGAATAGAAGTCATCGTCCCAGAATTCGTGTTTCTCAAGTAAGTATTTGCTCCTTAAATCTCTCTATAGGATGAATTTTAGCTACTGGGTTATCTCTTTAGGGTTGAATTTTCTGAATTTAAGCTTCTCCACTAACCTTGAGCTGAGTTAATGTGGAATTACATGTAAAAAATCGATCTTTTTAGGTTCAGTTTCATGCTATCTTCATGTCATACATGTAAAATGCATTTGCAGGAACAAGGCCAATTAGAGAAGAAACCCGATTGCAAAATCGAATTGAGAATACCCAAATCAGCTTCGATTTCGAAAGATGAAATTATTGTTCTTCCCAACTCCCAGCCGCCATTGGTAGCTGCTTTAGAAGCTTCAGCAAAACAAAATGTTGCGACTTTTCATTTTCCAGGGCACAATAGAGGACGAGCAGCTCCATCTTCACTGAGTCGACTTATCGGTTCGAGGCCATTTCTTCATGACTTGCCTGAGCTACCAGAGCTAGGTAATCTTTTTTCTCCAGAAGGGCCAATTTGGGAGGCACAAAAGCAAGCAGCCAAATTATTTGGATCTTTAGAAACATGGTTTCTCGTTGGTGGTACCACTTGTGGAATCCAGGCAGCAATAATGGCTACTTGTTCTCCTGGAGATATTTTAATTCTTCCTCGAAACTCCCACATATCGGCAATATCAGCTATGGTGTTATCAGGAGCTATACCAAAATATGTCATACCTAATTATAATGAGGATTGGGATATTTCTTACGGCATCACCCCGTCGCAGGCAAGTTCAATGCTTTACTGGTTGTTTTCACTTCCAAACTGTTATACTACCTCCATCTTCAAATAGACAGCGTCTCCCCTGTTGAATGAATCTAAAAAGGTAAAAGGTAATCCGTTTGAGAATGGATGCAGTACGATTTTGCAAAACTGAATCGTTCATCTTGCGTGCCACTAAGATTAAAGATTTTTTGTCATACAGGTGGAGAAAGCAATGATGGAGTTAGAGTTAAAAAGGCAGCAAGCTGCTGCTGTATTTGTAACTTCGCCAACTTATCATGGAATTTGCAGCGAGTTATGTAAGATATCCGACTTGTGTCACTCATATGGAATCCCTTTGATTGTTGACGAGGCATCATGGGGCCCATTTTGGATTTCACTCCGAGCTACCTCCTTCAGCCCTCGAGCAAGGGGCTGATTTGTCCGTGCAATCGACCCACAAGGTTCTTTCCTCTCTTACACAGTCATCTATGCTACACTTGTCAGGAAATCTAGTGGATAGAGATAGAATTCATCGGTGTCTCCAAACTCTTCAAAGTACAAGCCCTAGTTATCTGCTGTTAGCTTCATTAGATGCTGCTGAGAGCTCAGCTTTCCGAAAGTCAAGATTCTGTTTTTAATAAAGCAGTGGAATTGGCTAACGAATTGAGAAAATCGGTCCAAGAGATTCCTGGAATTTCAGTGCTCGACTATTCCTAGCATTATCGATCCTTTGCGGATTACCATTGGTTTTTGGAAGCTTGGTCTTTCTGGTTATGATGCAGATGAAATACTGAGTGAAGATCATGGGATAGTCTGTGAACTTGTCGAGGCAAAATCTATGACTTTTGCGATTAACCTAGGAACTTGTGAGGAACATGTCAAGAGGCTCGTCCTAGGAATAAAGCTAATTATCAGAAGATTCTTTACAGAATCAGAATTTGAAAAAAGGACTACTATCATCACAAACAGGAAATTTGCACCTTTTGCTGAAATTAATACGAGCTTGAACCCTAGAGATGCATTTTTCACGAAGAAAAGAAGAGTGAGTATTGATGATTGTGTCGGGAAAGTATCGGGAGAGCTCATTTGTCCATATCCTCCAGGAATACCTGTACTGGTTCCTGGAGAGATAATTACCACACTCAAGTTTGAATTATTTGTTGGATGCTAGAATTTCAGGTGCTGATATTAGTGGAGCTTCTGATCCTTTACTTTCGTCCATTCTTATTTGCGATCTGTAGTAGTATTATTTCCTGGAATGAGCGATTTTCTTGCTCAGATATTAGTTCAGAACGAACATTGTTAGACCTTGTCTGGCCGATTTTTGTCCATTTTATAATAAAAAAGAGATGTAAGTTCAGAATTCGACCAGTCTAGAAGTGAATTCAGATGGAATGGAAGTTTCATGAAACAGAGACTCATTTTCAATTTTCAGTGCAATTAAGAGTTCAGGAATCTGAGGCACTTATTTGAATAAATTATTTTAATTTAATGACAAAATTAACCTTCCCTCAACTTGAGACCCAGAAATCCATGGATGCAAGCTGATGTATGTCAAAACTAAGTAAACCACAATTTTTTTCAGACCAACTTCAATTGTCTAGAAATTGATCCTAGAACTTTTCACTCCAGAACCTTAGAATTGGTCATTTACTTTGTCCTGATTAAAAACCTGATCTAGAAAACACTACAAAATACTTCCTTTCTTTTGGAGAAGAAACTAGAAAATATTCCTAACTAGGCTTGCTTCTTTCTTGGCGGACTGGCAAGATCATTCTCAACGTTATCAAAATCTCCAACGAGCTGCAAGTCTAGAGGACTATAAGGACCTGCGATAAGATATTCACTTTAGTCTTTCTTTGGTTGTTGAAATGAATCACAAAAAAAGAATTGAATCTCTACATAAAAGAAAATAGAAACCAAACCAGCATGGTGTCAACCCTATGTATTTCACAAATAATCACCATTAATAAGAGTAGAGTTTACGAAGTCTGGCCTAGACATACCATTGTCAACGGATTCGAGATGTTGAACACTGTCATTTGAAGCAGTCGCTCGGGAAGGGCGCTTTTTCAGGTAGTCTTTCTCCAGAGGCCTTGGGGTTTGAAACGAAAATTGCGACAAAGTAACCCCATCTTTTAGATACTCAGGATGCTCCATCAAGAACCTAGGAATCCGAAAACGACAATAGGATGATTACGCAAAAGCAAATAGAAAGCAAAGGTTTTAAACATTCAAGTGATGGGAAAGACATACTTTTGAACCTCAACCATTGACCTCAACCTCTTCCCTGTTGGAGCTTCATAGTACCTGAAAAATACAACTCGGTCATATGATTCAAGACCAAACAGACTCGACGTCATTCAAAACAATCAATTAAACGAGTTAGGGACGACATAACATACACGTCCGCAAACCTCGAACTTCCTTGGCTTCTAATCCGTAGAAGCCGGCTCCATCCGGGAGGGGTCTGAGCGATACTAGGCTTATCAATAGCCCATATCTGGCTTCCATCTTGAGAGATGTCGGTGGGGTCCTCACATTCCAAATTCGGGCGCCACTGCTGAGCTGTCTTACAGTAGAAAGGGCGTTCAAGGATATGCTCACGGATCTCTTCATACTTTTCCACTGTTGGCATGAGTCTCCATTTGTAGCAATTGGAACATTGGACAGCGAAAGCACCAATCAGTGGCGGACCCCCAGAGGTAGAGATGGTGGAGTAGAGTTAGCTACAGGCTCGTATAAAACCAAATGCTTGGAAGCATCGACAACTTGTTTCTCAGAACTTGTACTACTGAAGCAACTTTCTTCCATGTTCAATTGATCAGGAAGCATTTCCGAACGGCGATTGCATCTCCATGGATCGATTGAACCAGCTTCCTGACATGCAATGGACACAAGAACACTCAAGAAAACCACGTTCTGTATATAAACATCAGTAACACATTTCGTCTACTTTTCGAAAATGCCACTACAATTAGCAACTTTGCTATAATAGGGCCAAGTTCATAAGACCAAACTAAGTACCAGCTTAGTATTTCCTATTGAATTCATCTAAAACCAGCCAACATTATGCTATCGCTTCCTTAGAGTTGCCACTTGATAGACAACAATCCAATTTTAACAGAGCGTAAAAAGAAGAATAAAAAAACACTCAGCTACAATTCCACCATGTGGAGCCAGCTATATGAATCTCACGTTGAAACAAAATGACTAGGCTACTTTGTGCTTACCGACTTTGATGGTAAATCTAACAGCGTAATCTTCTGATGTTCAGAAACTCTGAGCTTACACGCTATTGCTCCTACATAAAGGCTGATCAAGTTAGTGAATAAAACACAAAAGCATCAACAGATTGATACTGACACACTAATAATGACTATCAACATATACATTGTTTACAAATGATCTATCACAACAACGGACAGTTGATGCCATAATCTGATCATATAATCAATACATCGACCACCGAAAACCAATCACCAAAAATGGTGGAGCAACCTATTTTTGTTTCGATGATTCCAATCACGTTAATATGCATTAATTCCTTTTTGGTTTTAAATTATAAGGCAGCTGTAATAATTAAATAAATATAACGGAAAATTTGTCACCAAAGTTCTATAATGATGATTTCCTTAATCAAAAATGGTGGAGCAACCTATTTTTGTTTGATGCTTCCAATCACGTTAATATGCATTAATTCCTTTTTGGTTTTAAATTATAAGGCAGCTGTAGTAATTAAATAAATATAACGGAAAATTTGTCACCAAAGTTCTATAATGATGATTTCAGATTAAGGAAATCCATAAATTCCATATATATCACACAGAGATTAAACACATCCTAAATTTTATTAATCACAGTTATGCATCATTAATACTTGCCAATATCAGCTCAATCGACAAAACATCGAACATGTAAGATTGTAAGGGAATGAAACTCTGTACCTAAAATAAGTTGAGATCAAACGATGCGCCGTTGATCTCACCACAACAAATAAATCTTCACCGTTGAGTACACCAAACCAAATAAATCTGCGCCGTTGATGACGAAGGCTCCTTCTGTGTTTTTTATGTCACTTATCTTTTTGGAGACGGTAAATAGAGCGGTGTGGTGGTGAATGGTGATGGGAGAACTTACAATGTAGTAATCAAATCGCTTTTAGCAGTCAAGAGTGTTACCGGTAAATCGGTAATTGTTACTCCATTTGGTCTAAAATAATTATCCATTTTTTTTAATTTAAATGAATAATAATTATTTTAAAAAGGAGGAAGTGATAGTTAATTATTGTTATGTATAAAAAAAAATACAATATTTTATATTTTTAAGTAGAAATACATATATCTAATAAATAAAATATATATCTATTTGTACATATTTAAAAATATAAAATCATGATGTATTTTAAGATGGATGTAGTAAGAAAAATTAAATTGTTGTGTTAAAATTATTATTATTTCATTTATAAAAGAAGTGGAGGGGTAGGTGTAATTGGAGTCTTCGACTTATGACATATACTACACATCTATCAAGTAATTATATATCTGTTTAAAGAAATCAAAAATATAATTACCATTTACATCCAACTAAAGGAGGGGTCGAGTTGATTGGAGAGCGTTGATGGAATTCCAGCGACGATTTAAGCGGTTAAATCGTGTAAGGGGGCAATGATGATCCATTTGCGACTATCAAACTTAGGTCTCCAGCGAAAACTGTTTTCGCTGTAAATTTGTGAGTGTTTTATTTTGTGCAAAAACTAAGCTTTTGAACGTCGTTGATTGTAACATAAATGTTTTCAGAAAAATCTTTATGATGATTTTACATCTGTTGTGGTATTAGTGATTGGCGTATTTAAAATAGGAAGGTTTTCACCCGAAAATTACTAGAGTTAAAATGACAACATTGCTCACAAGACTTGTCATGAGGTTTAGAACTTATACTCTACAAGGTAGGATTAATACTCAGTGGAACGATCTTATACCGATGCTCTTTATTTTTAGCATAAAATACATTATAATTATTAAAATAAGTTTTTAAAAAATTATAATTAATTTATTATATATTTTATCTACTATTAATTTTTATAAAAAATAAGAATAAATCTACATTACTACAACAAAAGTAATTTAATTAAAATTTATTGTTGAATTTGAGCCAGTATTACTACACAGACGCTACCTATACTTTTTCTCAAAATTTCTTTTCACTATTTTTTACCACCTGAAGTAGGTAAGATTTATTAATTTATTGTGATATATGATTTTCTTAAAATTATAATTTTGATATTCAAGATAATTTGTTATTTTAATGAAATTATTAGCTTTGATCTGATATTTAGTGTATTTGTTACATTAGATCTACCTCCAATTGCAACTGTTCGATATCCAATTTTAATAAACTAACTGCCATTACGAAAACTCGATGTGAGATTTACCGTCTGTTAGATCTACCTAACTTCCGCTGTCGTGGCATTTTATTTTAAAAAACTTTAGGTGGCCCCCATCTCGTCTCTCTCTCCTCTTTCTCTCATTTCATCAAGAATGGTCAAGTGGGACCGATTTAAAAATTTAGTACTTCGTAGTAAATGCCACACTTACGGCTGTTGGTTATGCTCGACGGTGTTAACCTTCCCTTAACGGCGGACAGTAACTTGTACTACTATAACGTAAAGGAAGTTGAGGCACACAAACGTAAGGAAATGGAAGATCAGTGAGCAATATGCAATTTTAGGAAGGAAGTTGAGATACCATCTCCTAATTAAATAATACCCGTTGAATTTTAAGCTCACATCAGCACGGTATGTATGTAACGTGACCAGTTCCGAAGACTTTAATAAATTGCTTCTCTTCTTAAAATAACTATAGGTCATCTTCAAAAAAAACTATATATTTAATATATTTGATATTCAAAATAGACATGTGTGTGGTATAAGATTTGTGCATATAATAAATGCATAAATATCCTATCGATTAATCAGATATTCTACGTAATGTATGTATCTAAAAGACAACAGATCCCCTTTCGAAAATAAATTGACAGCAGATTGTATGAAGTGGACGCATCTAGAATCTAATCGATCTAATCGATCGACATCTTTCAATTTTTTTTTAATATATATTTTTTTCTTTTGAATCTAGCAACAGAAGATATAATAATATTACGTTTAAAATAAAAAAAATATCTTAATTTATACACCATTTGTCTCAAATTATTAATTTTTGGATATTCATACAAACCAATTATGTTAGCTAATAAAGGACGGATACAGATACAAAATACGGAGAGGGATGGAAAAAGGGAAATCGTAAAATTTGAAGGTACGGGGACGGCAATTGTTAAAATAATTAAAAATAATAATTAGTATAAAAATACTAAATAATTTTAAAATTAAGTTAAATCATAGTATAATTTTAAAAGTTTAAATGATTAAACCTTTCTTTTTTTGATAAAAAAATGATTAAGCCTTATAAATGCGTGATTCATAAATCAAATATTGGGAGTAGTAGGCCTAGGCGTGAATATAGGTCTTCATAAGTTACATCTTTGTAAACTGTACACTGTAGTTGCTTAAATTAGATAACAAATTTTTTTTTTGTCACGCTAACCACCGTTAAGAATCATTGACTATTCACGGTGCGTTTATAGTTTCTAGTCTAGTCAGTGTCTTTGTCATTGTTTTTTTAACGTTTCAGTGAATAAAAACAGCTTATTGAAACGTTTTGTTTGTTATTTTTACAAAAGTTACTGGGACGGAGCGTACACGGCATCCTTTCGCCCGGTCCCGACTGCAATGGTGCGTATCCAGGACGGAAGCGGTGCCTACCCCCACGTACCCACATAACATAGCAAACCCGATAAAGCATTTGCATTATTCATTTTCGACTAAACCATGGATTGCCCCCCCCCCACCCCCCCACCCCCCCCCAAAAAAGTTTACACATCCCGTCTCAAAAGATCTTATCGTTTTTTGATCAATCACCGTTAATCTTAAGGTTTGTAATTTTCATCAAAAAATATCCTGTCGTTAAGTTTTTGCCGGCTAGCACTCTTAACCATCTACTCATGCCACGTATCACGTGGCATTGTCATATGATCTGAGTTACCAACTCGACTCGAACCGAAACTCAATCCGAAATATGATTATCCTATCTAATTGAATCAAATAAGACTGATTTAAAGTAAAAAAAACTAAAAAAAGACTGACTTGCGACATCCGTGTAGTTCTTTTCAAAATCAAATAACAATTGAAGAATCTAAGATTTTCCATGAATATAGAATAAAGAATCAATTTTAAAAGAACATAAAATAAAACAATCTTACATAGAATAAAGTATTTTTTAATGAAAAAAAGATAAAGTATTTTTAATGACATTAAGAGCCATAAAATAACTTCAAAAAAGAACTAAAATATAGTGAGAAAGTAATCAAAAGTTGATTACACCGTGACTTCAAAAAATATAAAAGTCGAAAGTGAAATGGTCAAACCCAGAATTCATTGTCATTAAATATTACCAAACTACTATCAGCTTAACAAAAACAAGAGACACCATTCTATGATCTATTCATAATGGTCGATAATCATATAGTTGTGCTAGCCACTCATCTTGATGCAAAAC
>JANIEQ010000974.1:0-14452 GCA_024708375.1 Oxalis stricta | reverse complement strand
ATAGTTTTACAGCTACAGAAACAGAATAGACCAGATTCGAACCTTTCAAAGTAAGGGGACTAAACAAAAAATGACTTGAAGAACAAGAAATTGGAGTATTGATACTTGAGCTTGAACTTTGGTACCTTTTCTTTTGGGATGCCAACAAAAAGGGATGCAACGTATTCTGCAGCATTCTTTTTGTCTCCAGACAACATGAACACATTCATTCCTAACTTAGACAATGATTCAACAACATGACGAGCATCATCCCGAACCTGATCTTCGAAATAAATAAGACCAGCTAGGGAATTTCCAATTCCAACATAGACCACAGATTGATTTTTATGCTCTTCTACTTCCTGAAATGGATTCTCAATAACCCCATGCCTGCAAAAAGAAAGATATCAAAAATCTCAAAATTAGAAATTTCCATCGGTTGGGGAAGTCCAGCTCCTCATGTATGTTTTGACTTGACAATGAAGCAAATGCTTCCTGAAAATAAACGAATGATAATTTTGCAGGGTTTCGTTACCTTTGTACCCAGTCTAATGTGCCCACAGACACTTTCCAATTCTTCTCCTTTCTCGTCTCTGTTATCTTCTCAGTCCTCTCCGAGGACCAGTCCGAGCTCCGAATCAACTTCATCTTCCGAGTGATTCCCAACACATTTCAATTCCTCTGGCAAACTTTCAAGCTTAGAAAATCAGATACATCGAGAAACTTAAGTGATTCCCACCCACCTCCCAAATCCTCTGGAAAACTTTCAAGCTTATAACAACAACGTTAATTGAGTTCCTCAAGTGATTTCAAACCACTTATGCCTCTTGGAAGATCTTTGAAGGTTTTGGCAGTGTTCCAATCTCAAGTTTTTTAGTCTTTGTAGGTTTACAATGGTAGATGGTAGCTCTGATATTGCATACCCTTGCATCAAGTAATTCCAAGCTTTTCAAACTCCCCCCAAATCCTCTGGCAATTACTATCAAGCTTAGAACAATGATCGACTTCGAGTCTCTCAGAGTGAATTCAATCCTGCTTGGTAGCTCTCCTATTGAAGTGAAACTTCGCATGTAGCTCTAGCAAGCTTTTCAAACTCCCAAATCCTCCTGGGGCAATTTATCAAGCTTAGAACAATCATCACCTCAGCCCTCAAGAATTCAATCTACTTACGCTTGGTAGTTCCGTTATCAAGTGTTACTCGCATCTAGCTCTAGCAAGCTTTTCGAACTCCTGCAACTTGGCAATTTAATGTTTATGTCAATATTTGACGTCGAGTCTCTCAAGTGAATTCAATCCACTTACGCTGGTGTTGAAATATGGGTATGGAGAGGGAGAAGAAGAATGGTTGAATGGAGAAGACGACTGAAGAAAGTATTTGAATTTGGGAATGACCGTTGTGAAAAGGAACGACGACGTTTTGATGGAATGTGATGACCGTTATCAAAGGAAACGGCGTCGTTTTGGCAAGAGACGGAAGCGTCCGCAGCTGTTTCTCTCTGGGCCGAGTTCAGCGACGAAGCTTCAGGATGGGCCTTTCGGCCCACTCACTTCGACAACATCATGCTGTTGCTTCTTCCGCAAGCAACACACATGCTTCTTCTTCCTACATCACATGGGTGACAAGATTACATCTATTCAACAATCCACTTGCAGCCATACCTCCACTAAGTATGATGAGCTAAGCATGGACATTACAATCAATAGATTAGATTAGATTTCATTGTACTTTAAGTAATATTAATCAATTTCATTAGTGATAGAAGATGTAGTATAAATAGATGAATACATTAGGCTTGTAATTTCTTAACTTGAAAGTTAATACAAAAACTGAATTTCTACTCAACAAAAACTCCTCTCGATCTCATAATCTCAATATGGTATCTAAGAGCCAGTGAGAGAAATCAGCTTTTAAGCTTAACCGAGTTCACAAATCAACCAAAATTCATCTCAAACACTCACCAAAAACAATACATTTACCTTTCAGTTTCAGTTGAAAAGATCCTGAAAATGTCATCTTCAATCACTGCCGATTCGGCTTCTCTCACCAACATCGGACTTTTATCTACATTCTAGTGAAAGTCCAACTCAATGTCTTGTCTCTCCCCTGTTGAACAACAACAATTATCACTCATGGTCAAGATCCATGACCATGGCACTCGGATCAAAAGTCAAATACAATTTTGTGAATGGCAAAATTCAACAACCATGATGAAAATGATGCAAATTTCCCAAATTGGGATAGATGTAACATTATCGATCTTTGTTGGATAATGAATTACTGTATCGACATCAATTCAACCTTCCATTTCAGGTTCAAAACAAACTTATGCTATGTGGAAGGATCTACAAGGGAGATTTTCCAAGACGTGATTTCTCAAGAATCTCGGATATTCGAGAAGAAATCTACAACCTCAAACAAGGTGATCTAAACATATCTGATTACTATACAAAAATGAGGATTTTATGGGATGAATTTGATGATCTCAGGCCTATCCCCGAGTGTGAATGTGCAATCAAATGTGAATGCAAAGCACTCAAAATGATTCTTGATTATTATGAAAATGACAAGATAATCAGGTTCTTAAAAGGACTCAATCGTCGTCTATGCACAAACTAGATCAACAATAATGATGATGGATCCAATTCCTTCTCTTGAGAAAGTTTATGCAACAAGTAGCTCGATATGAAAGGCAGAACATCTCACCTCCTAACACGAGACTGAGCCGCACTTGCTGATTCTCTTCGACAAAAGGACCTCCAAAACAGAAGAGGCTCGAGTTACAAAGAAAGACAAAATCTTGTTTTGTACTCACCTGTAAGAAGACCAGGCCACCTTGCAAAAGATCGCTTCAGAATTGTGGGATATCCTCCAAACTTTATCTTCTCAAAGCTCGCTTCGCCAACATGGCCTCGATGCTGAACTCGTAACCGCCACAACACGGAAGGCAGCAACAATGACCATTTCTCGGGATGAGTATGAAGGACCGAAAAGACAGGCTCGGGCAAATGCTCAATCACAAGTTTCTATTAGCAACATGGCCACAACATCTCATGCTTTCAATGGTAAACTCTCAAAACTATCTAAACATCAAAACAACATATGGTTATTGGACACAGGTGCATCGGACCACATCTGTTGTTCAAAGGAATTTTTTAAAAGCATAGAGCCAATTAGGAATCATCATGTTCAGTTACCTAACAAACAATTCATTCCCGTGAGTCATATAGGGACAATAGAATTATCAAACACAATCACTCTTCTCAATGTTTTATATGCTCCGCAGTTTGCATTTAATCTTGTTTCGCAAACAAATTAACTGTGAACTCTAATTGTGTTTTAATGGTCTACTCTTCAAAGTGTCTAATGCAGGATTTGACTTCCATGAGGATGATTGGTACAACTGAACAAAGACATGGACTCTATTACATGAATCTAACAGATGATTTTGTAGAACCTAGAAATATCAATGTTCAAAAACGATGTTACATCAATATGATTCATGATAACTCTAATGCTAAAGAAATGTTTGATGTTTGGCATTTTAGACTTGGTCATCCGTCTAGTGCCAAACTCAACTCATTTAAGAATATTAATCAGAATGTCAATTTCAAAAAGGATCATGTTTGTGATGTTTGCCATTTTGCTAAACAAAAGAAACTTACATTTCAAATCGAGTAATTTCGTTGCTAATAATAAGTTTGATCTCATTCACATGGATATTTGGGGACCTGGTCCTCCCACTATGCAAGGACACAGATATTTTTTAACTCGTGGTTGATGATTACACTAGGCATACTTGGATATTTCTCATGAAGCATAAGTCAGAAACTAGAGGTTTAATTGAAAATTTCTACAACATGGCTCGGACACGATTCTAATAAAAGGATTAAAACTATCGGGAGTGACAATGGTCAAGAGTTCAAACATGTTTCATTTTATGCTTTACATGGCATCATGCATCAAACATCCTGTGTAGAATGCCCCGAACAGTAATGGCGAGTGGAAAGGAAACACCAACATATTTTAAATGTTGGAAGAGCCTTGTCGTTTCAAAGCAAACTTCCATTAAAATTTTGGAGCTTTGCACTCGTCATGCTGTTCACTTGATTAATAGAACACCTACTCCTATTCTAAAGGATAAAACTCCTTATGAATCTGTTACATGATAAAATGCCCGATATCACACATTTGAGAGTTTTTGGTTCTCCATGTTTTATTTCTACACTAGACAGAGATAAAACTAAGTTTACAACTAGATCATCTAAGTGTGTCATGCCTGGGATATCAACATGGAACTAAGGGATATAAAGTGTTAGACCTAAACAACCACAGCATTCAAGTAGGATTCCATGTCATTTTCTATGAACACATTTTTCCCTATAAAGGTCCTCGATAGATTTGGATGATTTATGTAAACTGTTTCCCATTAAAAGAAAAGACTTACCCGAATTTGATGAGGAAGATATTACTGAACACTTGCATTCCGTGAATGATTCCGAGCATATAGGCATTGATCAATCTTTTCAATCCAATGAAACAGTTCTCGAAACACAAGAAACCTGAAACTGAACTCGAAACAAACACCGAAATACAGATTAGGAGATCTACTAGAAATAAATTCACACCTAAACATCTATCAGATTTTCACCGTAATCTAGTCCAAGTCTTTGCTCGGCTTAGATCATGATTCACTCCTCAAGAAGTCAAGCAGACATTCCAAGTATTTCTATACCAGTGTAGTCCTCACTCGATATCAAATCATTTTGCCTTTCCTAAATTATCTCCTAATCACTATGTCTTTAGTTTAAAAATCTGTTGTCAAAAAGAGCCAAACACTTTCCAAGCATGCCATGGAAGATGAGAATTGCGTAAAGCAATAGAAACAGAATTGAAGGCATTATCAAACAATCAAACTTGGATTGTATCTCGATCTACCGTAAGGAAAAAAGGCAATTGGGTGTAAATGGGTTTTCAAACTCAAACACAAATCAGATGGTTCAATTGAAAGACATAAGGCCAGGCTGGTTGCAAAGGGATACACTCAAAAGGAAGGGATAGATTATACAGAGACTTTCTCACCTGTGGCAAAGTTCACTACCATCGAGTTTTGCTTGCCATTACAGCCTTCGAAAAATGGCACACTGCTCAACTAGACATCAACAATGCATTTTTGCATGGTGATCTAGATGAGGAAGTCTACATGAAACCTCCTCCAGTTCAGATATACCTTCTAACAAGGTATGCAAGCTAATAAAATCTCCTATATGGTCTCAAGCAAGCTAAGTAGGCAATGGAATTTTAAGTCGACGGAGGCACTGATACTCTTTGGATACTCTCAATCAAATTCGATCACTCACTATTCATCAAACATGACAAAGGTTTATTCACAAAGAATCCTAGTCTATGTAGATGACCTGATCATTGCGGGAAATGATGTCAATCAAATAGCGTAACAAAGTCCTTTCTACATGATAAATTCAGTATAAAGGACCTAGGAAGTCTCAAATATTTCCTAGGATTCGAGATAGCAAGATCAAGCAAGGGTATCCATGTTTGTCAGAGAAAATATACCTTGGAGATGCTCGACCGAATCAAATTTCCTTGGCTGCAAACCCGCATCAACTCCAATGCCTTACTCCGTTGAGTTCTCTCGATAAGTCTCCAAAACTTGAGGATCCATCCCTGTATAGGACTCGATCGGAAAGCTCCTATATCTCACCCATACACGACCCGACATTTCACAAAGTACACAACACTTATCTCAGTTTCTGTGTAATCCAACAGAGGAGCATTTAAAGGCAGGACACAGAGTTCTAAGGTACCCGAAAGCTTCACCAGGAAAAGGGCTTTTCTTTCCTTCGAAAATAACTTGCAATTGAGATCCTACGCCGATGTCGATTGGGCAAAATGCCCAATCACAAGGAAATCGATGGATTGGATTCTCGCATTTTTCTGGGCAACTCTCTTGTGTCATGGAAATCGAAGAAGCAATCCATCGTGTCTCGATCTTCGTCGAAGCCGAATACTGGAGCACTCGCCTTGGTAACTTGTGAGCTGCAATGGATTCATTACCTTCTCAAAGATCTCAAAATAAACCGGACTAAACCCGCGATCTTATATTGCGACAATCAATCGACCATTCACATAGCCCGCAATGCCGTTTTTCACGAACGGACAAAGCACATAGAGATTGATTGCCACATCATAAGAAATCAGGTAAAGGCTGGTTTAATTCAACTTTTCCCAATTTCATCTTCACTGCAAATCGCGATTTATTTACGAAATCACAGAGAACACCCACATTTCGTTTCCTTTTATCCAAGCTGGAACTCCTCGAATCCGAGGGAGATTCCGCTTGAGGGGGATCGTTGAAATATGGGTATGGAGAGGGAGAAGAAGAACCGTTGAATGGTGAAGACGATCGAAGGAAGCATTTGAATTTGGGAATGACCGTTGGAAAAGAAACGACGACGTTTTGATCACAAATCGGAACGACGACGTTTTGATCATAAGGCAACACGGCGATCGTTTTGATTAGACGAAGGAAGCGTCGCAACTTTTTTCTCGGGGTCGAACCCGCGAATGCTTCAGCCCATTTCGTTTCAGCCCACTCTTTTTCTATACACAGCTAGCTGGTTACTTCTTCCGCAAGTAACACACATGCTTCTTCTTCCTCCATCACATGGGCAGCTATTACACCACTATATCGAGAGCAACATTTGCAGCTATTACTCCACTAAGAAGATGATGGACATTATCATAATAGATTCCATTATGTTTTACATAATTTAGTAATTGTATTAGTGATCAATCAAGTAGTATAAGTAGATGAGTTATTTGTTTGTAACTCTTCAACTTGTAAGGTTAATAAAAACTGTTTTCTACTCATTCTATACTACTCCATCGATCTCATATCTTTAACACTTGTAGTTCTGTTATTGAAGTGTTACTTGCATCTAGCTCTAGCAAGCTTTTCAAACTCCCCAAATCCTCTGGCAATTTATCAAGCTTAGAACAATCATTGACTTTGAGTCTCTCAAGTGAATTCAATCCACTTACGCTTGGTAGATCTGTTATTGAAGAGTAACTTGCATCTAGCTCTAGCAAGCTTTTCAAACTCCCCAAATCCTCTGGCAATTTATCAAGCTTAAAACAACCATTGACTTTGAGTTTCTCTAAGTGAATTCAACCCACTTACGCTTGGTAGCTCTGTTATTGAAGTGTAACTTGCATCTAGCTCTAGCAAGCTTTTCAAACTCCCCAAATCCTCTGGCAATTTATCAAGCTTAGAACAATCATTGACTTTGAGTCTCTCAAGTGAATTCAATCCACTTACGCTTGGTAGCTCTGTTATTGAAGTGTAACTTGCATCTAGCTCTAGCAAGCTTTTCAAACTCCCCAAATCCTCTGGCAATTTATCAAGCTTAGAACAACCATTGACTTTGAGTCTCTCAAGTGAATTCAATCCACTTACGCTTGGTAGCTCTGTTATTGAAGTGAAACTTGCATCTAGCTCTAGCAAGCTTTTCAAACTCCCCAAATCCTCTGGCAATTTATCAAGCTTAGAACAATCATTGACTTTGAGTCTCTTAAGTGAATTCAATCCACTTACGCTTGGTAGCTCTATTATTGAAGTGCAATCAGATATATTGAGACTCTCAAGTGATTTTAACTCTGGTAGATGCTGTTGGAAACAATAAAGAAAATGCAATTAGTCACTTTTACCACTATAGTACTACAGTATATTGCATCTAAGTAGGCTTAATTAATAATATTTTAAAAAGAAATTATAAGTCTTACTTTGGTTCCCTCCCAGAGCTTTTCAATGGAGCTGTCAGACATATCAAGTCGAACAAGTTTATATGGTTCAAAGCTTGATGGTAAGGACTTTAAAGTAAAACTCATACCAATCAAGTGACTGTAAACTACTTGGAAGGAAACTGAGACCACCAGGAGTCTTCATAATAAAAAAAACTTTTACTCTTTCAAAATTAAAAAAACGTCAAGTTTCACATCAATATATTCGAACCCTACAAATAATAAAAAAAAAAACAAAAGGACCAAATTTTCAACTGATTATAACTTATACAAAGGAAGTACCTCGAGCACTATGCCTTATAATAGGTTGTGGCCTATAAAATAAAATAGAAAAAAGACCAAAATTTCAGTTTATTATAACTCATACTAAAAGATCAAGAAAGACTATTCAAGTTCATGGGAAGTAGTTGGTTAAAAGTGGAAATGATATATACATGTAATGATTTGTTTTCCATCTCCTACAATCAGATATAGATTTATAACAAAATAAAAAAAGGACCAAAATTTCAACTGATTATAACTTATACGAAGGAAGTACCTCGAGCATTATGCCTTCAATGGCTTCGGTGCCCTATAAAAAATTAACAAAGATTTTCATATTCATGGGAAGTAGTTGGTTGAAGGGAATATATATATATATATATATACATGTGTGTGTGTAAAGTGAGTCCACTTACAGTATTTTGGGTTAAGACATGGCGGATATCATCATATTTCCATAGCCTGCTACGTTTTCCAGGCTCATTAGGAGATTCTTGCTCGACAATTTTTCTCCCCATGTCTTGCAACCTGTCGTGCATACGCAATATCTTGTCGTTACCAAATAAGTGTTTCTCAACAGTCAAAAGTGATCTCTCAGTTAGAACAGGTATTCCAATATCTGGGTAAAAGTTAAAACTTTCCAATTGTTCTATCACGTCTGTTTTTGGCCAGCCATTGAAGAAGCATGCGATGTCTAGAAAAATTCTTTTCTCGACATCTCGGAGCCCATCATAGCTTATTTTAAGAGCATCAAAGATCTTATCTTCGGGACAACCACTTTTCCATTGTTTTATTGCACTTTTCCAAAAATCTACGTCTCTGTTGTACAAACAGGATCCCAAAACTTCAAGAACCAAAGGAAGGCCATCAGCATATTCCACAACAGATTTGCAAAGATTCTCAAAATCTCTATTGGGCTGTACATTTTTGAAGGCTTTAAGATATAAAAGGTTTAGTGATTCTTTAGAATTCAACAGCTTGGGCTTGAATATATTTTCCTTTTCAACTCCACACGCCATCAATACATGCTCATTTCTACTTGTAATGATGATTCTGCTTCCCGGACCAAACCAATTACAGTCTCCAGCCAAGTACTTCAATTGTTCCATGTCGTCATCCACATCGTCAATCACAACAAGTACTTTCCGACTACGTAATCTGTCTCTGATCATGTTGGCTCCATCATGTTCATTGTATATATGAATTGATTCTCCCATGAGCAACTGTGAAAGAAGCTGCTTTTGTACTGAAGCTAGTTTTCCTTTCTTTGCTTTTTCACGGACATTGGCAAGGAAGCTATTGCCTTCAAACTGGCATGCCAATGCCATAGCCTCATAAGCAAATCTGGCTAAAGTTGTCTTGCCGATTCCACCCATTCCGCATATCCCAATGAAGCGAACATCATTTGAATCTAAGCATAATTTCTCCTGAAATTTCTTCCAAAGTTCATGAATCCCGACCAGGCCATCAAAACGTGTTGAACATGTGTCTCTTAGTCTTAATTTCTTTTGTATCTCTTGAATAATATCATTGATAACATCAGTTTCAGGCCTTAAAAGACAAAAGAGAGATATTAGAATTAGTATAACAAACAAACAAACAATACATGACATGACATAATAGGCAAAAATAACGCATATATATATATATATATTTTTTTCAAAAACCAAAAATTTGTTTTACTAGTCAATTGTCAAAAGTAATCTCTTCATCAAAAGATATTAAATTTTACCTCGTCCCATTAATAGACCATCCTGAGAGATTGGCCACATCGGTCAAGGCAGCTTTCCACTTTCCAATTATTTCCACTTTGGAAGCAAATGCTTCCTCTTCATGATGATCATCAGCAAAGGCTTCTTCGAATTTCCGCTTTCGGTTTCGCACGTCAGATGGAAGAACATCGTAAAAGACAGGGTAAACAGTAAGCCCTGCTTTCTTGTGACGCTCCATTATCTCAGCGAGCTCGTCCAAACATCTAGATGAAGAAGCGAATGTGCTTGACAAAATGACGATAGAGCACCAGCATTCATGGATCCGATCAAAATCCATGGGTTTCCGATTTGGATTGTAGCCAATGGACTGTATCCCTTTTGTTTTCAGTGCCTCGAACAAATGAGCAGTAAAATTAGTACCAGTATCACGACCTCTAAAACACAAAAACACGTCAGATTTAGCACTCAAGATCAAAAGAAGAAGAAAGTAGCTTATGATGTTGATTTGGGTCTTGAGGAGGAATTGACTGAGTCAAGGGATTATTGATGTTATCTTCCATCTGCTCCAAGGATGATGACTGCTCAATGATGGAAGAAGATGAGCTTTAATTCAAGAGATTAAGATAACAGGGAAAGCAGAGAAATAACAATTTGAGTTTCCTTATCACTTCTGAAATATAACAACTCCCCCGAGGAATAGTGAAAAGGTTTTGGTCTCCTATTTATGAAAAGAGAATGGAAGCTAGTTGGAACATGTGACGAAATTTCAACTGAGAAAAAGACTTTTCTTTTTCTTTTTTTTTTTTTTATTAATTTGAAGATAACTAGGCCTTTATCTGCAAGTTATATTAAATTTTAATTTGAAACGCGTACAGAGTTTTAGAGTTTTGTTATAATTAATAAATTTGAAACGCGACTCGATTTCATTTAATTTCAACTAGTTTTGGACCGAGCTTGAACCACTTTGACATCAGAATTTCAATTTCAAATCGCTTTTATGTTATTTTATTATCAAATCCGAAAGAGAAGGCATTATAAATGACCGAGTTAAACTATGTCAATTGTCGACAATCTTCAGATGAAAACATAATCCTCAAAATTAGGCGCCAAAGCACAAAAATAAGGATAACATCGTCCACAATCCAACTACAGTATTACAAGCGAAAGCGAAAGAATTATCCGTTATGTAACACTATTATATTGGATTTTGTCTTTGTTAATAAATATAAATAAATATATTCATGGAGCAATTGATGGAAATGAAGAAAGTAATCAATCTAAGCTAGGAAAAAACTCGGAATCTATTTTTCTATGGCTAGGAAAATGACTCTAGTAGCCTTTTGGTCGATATTAATTCTTGAACAACAAGCTGCATCGTCGGTCGAAATTCAGGATTAGGGTTAATGCAAGTAGCTGCCAGTTTAATGATAGAGACAATCTCTTTGATCAATTCTGGTTTAGGAACCGGCAAACGTTTGTCCAACAACTCAGTTATCGGTGATAACGACGACAAGGACAATAGCGACGAATCCGAAAGAGAAGGCATTAGTTCTGATTGGATGATGACCCATCATCACTTCGAGTGTCACTACTCCAAAACTGTGTACATCGCATTTCTGAGTTATCTTCATTGTGTAAGCAAGTTCTGCATGAATGGAATGAACACAAGTTATAACCTTGAAATAATTGTCGACTTTCGAACAGAAAACCGAACTGGAATTGATTCGATTCGGTGCGATTTCAGATAATTATAAAATTGGTTTCCGAGATAATTACCCTGGAGCGATATATCCATATGTTCCTGCAAGACCGGTCCAATTAGAAGAATCAACATCGAAATTCCTAGCCGTCCCAAAATCAGAAACGTGAGCTTCATAGTTTTATCCAACAATATATTGTTCGACGAAATGTCTCTATGAATTATACTTGGCGTACAATCATGATGCATATAATACAATGCATTAGCGACTCCTTTCACGATATTAATGCTTCTAATCCAATCCAATTCTCGTGCTTGTTCGTTGTCGTCTCCCCTCAGGATATTCGCCAAGCTCCCTCTCTCTAGGAATTCGTAAATGAGAAACGATTGTTGTAAACGGCGACAGTATCCGTATAGCTTCACCACATTTCGATGTCGTATCTTTGTAAGCGCTTGAATCTCACTCTCAAATGCTGGATCTGTTTCATCTTGTTGTGAATGAAGCTTCTTCACGGCAACAACCTGACCTGGAGGAATGAAAATTAGTTTAACTAGTCAAAGGGTATGCCCGTTAGACGTCCAATAATAAACTATGTACATTGATTGTATAAAAGAATGATATCTTATATTTATATACAATTACAATAACAACCTTGAGATGTTCCGATTACAATTTTTTTGTCGATTCGAGTTTTGACTTATCAAAATAAATAGATACATGTCAAAATTCGATTCGATAATAAATTCTGCAATCCGAAAACATTCATGTATCATCTGCAAGATAAAAATGAAAAAAACTGTCAAGCTAATTATGTTTCCGATGAGGTAAGATGTCAATCTCATCGAGTTCCTTTGCGGCTATTTCGATAAAGGTCCGGAAGATGTGAGGTCAAAAGTCTAGCATATCCGATAGGTGAGTGGAACTCATCGTATGTTAAGATGTCATACAGGTCTATACGCCGGAATCTTGCTGCCTATCCTGTAAATGGCTGATATTGACCTAGTCCTGCTTTAACTGTGTTGTTTGTCTTGTATTGTCGGTCAATTTCGTTAGTGAATGTTACTTGAACACATATCTATGTCTTTAACCCTGGTAATGCCTGGTACACTTTTGGTTTGTGAATCAATCAGATTATTTGAATCGATGCAGTGAAAAATGAAATTTGAATGTCTGCGACTTGGCGCTGACAAATATTCTGCTTCAATATTATAATTCATCGAAATTCCTGATGAAGCATCAAATCTCTAAGCATGCTTAAAACATGTCTGACTTGGTTACTTTGGCTAGAAAAGAGACCAAATTCCTAATGAGGAAAGGTGAAACTAAAATTAAACAAATTAGCAAGATATATTAATTCAAAGATATATTTCTGAGTCTTTGATGCAATATTTTTCGACTTTTCTTAAAATAAAGAAAGATGAAAAGTAGAATTCAATAAAGAGATTAGACATATAGTATTCCAATAAGGTATACAAAAACTGAATAACTCTGTTTCTTGTTGAACTATCATAAATAAGTAAACTGAATAACTCTATTTCTTGCTCCAATATAGAGTCATTTTTAAGTTTTTTCGGATACAAAATCCGATCGGTTTTGTACGAAACTTTTCCATCAGGGTAACATAATATGACAGAACGACAAGTCGAAAAGGATATCTAGTCGATACTCTTATTCTCTAACATAGCAACCTTCTCAAGCTAAGTTTGCTATTAGTTGTACTGAAATAATTTAATACTCGATCAAATAAACAAATCAGCGATATTAATCACATCAGAGAAATCATCCTTCATCAGTCTTCTCTTCACAGAAACTAAACTCTCTTTGTATGGCAGGAGTCCGAGAAGATTTTCATAAAATCCTGAATCATAGAGTTGTTGGCTTTGAGGATCATAAATAAGAAGTCGATCCCTGTGTTCATAGAGAAATTTAGATTCTAAAAGGACTTGACCGTCCACCCAAAATCCGAGCGGCCTCAAGAGACCAGTAAACGGCCCGATTTTGAGAACCTTATTCCAACAAGTTTGACATAATACCCATATCTCAAAACACGTGTTGTCACCATCCATGGTACTCGTCCTATCACCACCATGGATTATAGCTAAGAGATCATTGTATTTGTCTACCGCTGTATTCATAGAATCCAGCCCTGACAAGGAATCCGGGAACATAATCTCTTCAAACACTTCATCGCTAGTACGGAATGATAGGAACCTGCCATTTTCGTGCCGGTAGTGAAACCAGTAGAATACTCCATCCAAACATTTTAAGTCATGAGGGTAATACACATACGAAAATATTGGCACGTTGTTGAATTCCAAACGCCTCCATGAATCATTCACCATCGAGTATATATCAGCTCTGTCATCAACATCAACGACACCGAGCTCCCACCTTTCATTACCGGGATAATATTTATTTGAAAATACGACAACCTTATAATCATCTGTTCTTTCATCCCATCCAAATCGTAGGCCATACCAATATCTCCGCCGTTCTTTATGCTGACGACGAGGAGGAAATTTGGGAAGATCTCTGATTTCTCTATTTGCCACATTCAACAAGACTCCTCTACCCCGTGTGGAATTGTACAGACAAAATATCCCATTACAATGGCCATGAACGGAGGCTCCAAAAGCTTGTAAATGGTGATAGAAGGTCGGATCGACATCAATATTATTATTTCCCGTAAAGTCGCCATTCGAAAGGAATTTAAACCTAAATTCCAAACCTGAATCTACAATACAATGCTAGAAGATGTTGTTCCCTGTTGTGATGAAGGTGATGCCTTGTAATAAAAGAATGATTACCTTTTATCAGGGTATACCAAGCTTTGCAAACACACACGAATCTGCTCAGAGATTTCACCGGCAAATTTAAGAGAATCTCGGCAATAATATCTTCAGGAAATATTTCCATTGAAACCCTAGAAAAATTTCAGCTGATTATATATATTGACGTACCTGTAATGATATGAAATCGAT
>JANIEQ010000972.1:0-25335 GCA_024708375.1 Oxalis stricta | reverse complement strand
GATTAGTTAAAATAAAAATTAACCAAGGTTGATAAGAATTTCTACACCTTATAGTTAGTTACACGATGCGCATTAGTCTACGTATTTTAGTGTTTTCCTGAAATCGGTTCCCTGGTTTTTCTTGTGTTCGAAATTAGTCTCTTTGTTTTATCAAATGTTGTTCGAAGATCCTAAATCTACATACCATGAGGCAGTGACATAGCTCTAAATATAATTGGTGACATAGCTATATCTTAATAAAAAGAATACATACTAAAAGATAATTATTTAATGCCAACTATTACTACGTACACACATCAAATTGTATCCATAGGGAGGAAATTACAACGACTATACACATTGAAATTGAGGTAATTAGCAGTATATATAATTAAGCTCTAACTCTGAAAATGAGGGTTCTTAATTTATACTGTAAATTAACTAAAACTCGAATGGCTTAAACCCTTTAGCAGACTTGCTGCAATCCTATAATGGAGCCAGCAGCAGCAGCAATTGCAATGGCCAAACAAACGACGTTCAAGAATTGGAGACTTAACCAGTTGGCCGATCCTCGTTTGATCCTTTTCTGGGCAATGCGCATCTCTACAGGGAAAGTAAACTGTCGTTGGCCAGTAACTGATTGATCCTAGAAGTCCTGGAATCTCGTTGAAGAATGGAAACGACATTGCTATTACTGTCACCACCACCACTAGACTCGTTATCCACACTATCCTTAACGGGTTCATGCTCCACATTCCTAGGATTGAGTTATTCGGCTGTCTCGAATTAATTGGATATTCGAATTTCGCCCATGAAGTTTCAATGACCTGCGAATATGGGTTGCACTATAACCTGTTTGTTCATGATTATCAATGCTATGTTACAATAACCACAATAAAATAAATTATGAAATACTAATTATAATCTTTCAGTCAGATAATAGATATGGTTCCTATTCATTTAGTTTCAACTCACTTTTGGCCCATCACACCGCTTTTACCCCTTTGGTTTTTCTTTCACCAAAACTACATCCGTTGTCATTGTTTTTCTATATTTGTACACTACTACATCGTTAAGTTCGACTTTATGAAGCATTTTGTCAGAATAATATGATCACGATATACGTGGCATTCTAGCTATCACTTTTGACATGCTACCTTTGTTGTTGTGTGGAAGAAGAATAGTGAGTGGCAAAACTAACACATGTCGTGTTATACTTTTTTTAGATCCTTCAGCTTTCCATATCCTTTACCCGAATACGACTAATCATGTTTGAGCAACTTATAAGAATACGATGTTGGCGGCTCTCCTTACGGGTGTTTTTTCCATTCTCAGGATTTGAACCCAGCGGTCACTAGTTAAGGTGGATTTAGCAGAGGGTTGTGTGTATTAAAAAGTTAAAGAAATAAAGATGGGGGTAATTTCGGTGATGAGAAAAAAATTGAGGGTAAAGACAATATGAACGTTGTAACATTGACAGCATAAAGTACAGTTTTTCCTCGATATATATTTTTAGATACCTGAAAGGCTGCTAGAAGGTGAACGACGATGAAGATATTAGCCAAAGCAACGAGCCAATAGGATTCGTAAAGTCCGAAGCCAGTCAGCAAGAAGATTGCCAGGCGCGTCGTTCCCAAACGCGGCATAGCCAAGGCACACTGCACAAAGAGTACAGAGTCGTCGATACAGAGATACCAATGGCAACTCCCTTTCTTCATTACCACGTTTTCTGGTGGTGTTCGGCTTCAAAGTGTTCTGCCAATTAATTTCAAATATTGGTATAACTTTTTTAAAATTTACTCCCTATTCACTTATTACTTGTCATTTTTATCTGTGATTGTATCACTTACTTGGACTTCAATCAAAACTAGAGCATATGAACAAGCAAATGCCATATCTCCTACTGGCTGTGAACATCACCTAGGTTTTGTCCATTGTAGATAAATTTGAGCTAGTTTCAACTCCTGTCAGACTGGTTTGTCCTCCTTGTCCTGTTCAATATATTCTAGACATCTCAGATTCCCAAACGGTAATGGTAATAATTAAATCCTAATGATAGGAAATTTCATATTAGAATCACCTGAGAGTATTCTAGCAAGAGAGGTCCAATTCCAATGAAGGAATATCCAAATGACACTGGCAGTTGCGAGTACGGAAAGCCAAGCCATTTTGTGAAAGCCTGGAATTTGGGAAAGGAATATTTCGAAAATGCCCATCGCAATCATGTATGGAGTAACAGCATACGAACATGATGAATTCCCGCGTCCTCTTTTGTGGAAACATATAGCCTTCCGTATCGCCCTGTTTTTAACACCAATCCTTTCCTTAGAAATATATTGCCTCCATATTATTGAAATTCTAGATTCTATTCTAAGTGGACATGTATCTAATGAATCTATATAAATGGGTGAATATATAAAAATACAAAACATCATTTACTGTCATTGGAATAAGCATGTGCTCATTAGTAATACATGAAATGGTTGATTAAACTTACACTTTGTGCTTATCGATGTTGTAATTGTGGTAACTAATTGCCAACTCATCCAAGATTGATGTAATGGACAATCCCACAAGCCTTGTACTTTTGCACCACCTAATTACATAACATAAAGCTCTCCGTCAAGAATATGAGAGATCATATCGATGCAGTTCAATATTTGACAACTTAATTCAACAAATTCTCGAGTTTCATGATATAGTACTCAAAAAAAAAAAGGAAGAGTTTCTATTATAAATATTGCACCTAGGTAAGATCTGACAGCTTCCGTGTAAGTGTAATTTCTCTTGCCAGAGAGGGAGAATTAGGAAATCTGTAGCAATCAGCCATGAGACAGTAAGTGTAGTACATGTCTAGATTTGAGAATGTCAAGAGAAGTCCAACGCCAATAATCCATCCGAGTCTACGCTAACGACCAGGCTAAGGACACAACACTCCTGAGCCTACCACTGCAGTCAGTATATCTGCACCACGGTCCACATCGTTCCTGAATCTGACACCATAATCTTGATATAATTAATAATTCCAATTTAAATTTATATTGACAATAAACACCACCTTTCAAAAAAAAGAAAAAAAATTATTACTCTCTCCGCATTAAAATACATTTTGAGGTATATCCAAATACACATGTATCCGGTGAATATTATAAACTATATGCGTGTCCATATGAAGCCTTAAAAATACAAAATATCATCAATTTTGATACAAATTAAGATAGTATTATATTCTCTCATAATTAACTTCTCAAGATGGGGAAATAATCACTAACAATAACATCTTATTTTTTTGATACATGAAACATGCATGATTCCTTATTTAGTAATATAGCCACTAAATTAAAAGGTGATTACTATTACTGGTATAGTACTTGAGCTTCATAGAGGCGAGAGCTGATCGGACATGGAAACACTTCTCAGAAAATGACTGTAGTAACACTTGAGTCTCGAGCTTAAGATTGGCCTAGAGTCATTGATATTGCTCTTAAATCTCTGTCAGACCATTTTGTAGATTATGTATGTATGTAATGAAATCTACTATAGATACTTCATATATATCACGTCGACAGTTAGGTGTGCAATACATAATTGTCGACATCATATTATGTGATTTTACTTGAAATTATTCAACCATTGGAGTCAGCCTTATAGATAAGTTTCTTGTGTGTTTAAAAATCGGTTAACGAGTACTTGATTAATTCACTTTGTTACGTGATCACCGTTTGAGTTTTCTCTCAATTTCCGTTAACCAAAAATGCAAAAATTATTTTAATTGTAGTAGTAGATGAATATAAAAAACACGAGAAAATAAAAAGAAAAGAAAATTAGGTATCAGTTTGTTTCCTTTAAACCAAAAGTGATGAGGAGGCTTTTATAGTGGTTTTCACACGTCTTGTACTCATCATATAATAACAAGTTTAAGTTAACGCGTACCAAAAGCAAAAACGACCAATTCTTAGCTCTCATTTTGCAACGAGATATGCACTATCGTAATATGTGTGCTACGCACATTCTCATCCGATGGTAGACGATCATGACCTCTCTTATATAGTCTATGATTTGCGGTCAAATCTAAAATATAACTCGGAAGAATATTAACAAATTCGTAGAAGGGATATATAGAAGATGAGTACCAGTTCACCTGGTTTGCCATCGTCATCAATCCTTGCATCGCCTGATCCGACACTGTTCTGAACCGGACCTGAATTTTGATGTTGATCTCGAATCCCTCATGCCTTTTATTTTAACTCTGTCTGGTGCCAGTTTTCTTCAACTCAAATCTCCTGAAGCATATATATATATATATATATATATATATATGAGTAAGGTGGCTTATAGACACACGGATAAAGATAAAATGTGTTTAAACAAAATAGTTTAGCTGGTGATCAGCTCTTTATATTATCCCATTCAGTTCTTTTTGGGGTTTAGTTATGTCAATTTATAGTCTCTTAACTTAACTCGATCTAATTGGATACAATGGATTTTGTTTTGTTAAATATTTCTATTACAAATTACCCACCAAGTCGAACCCATATCCACCCATATCCTCCTAATTGAGAATGTACTTATAGAAAATCTTAAGGTGCTTTTTATTTTGTCATATAAAAAAGATTATTTCGGTTTTAAATTTGATGGAAGAATCTTGTATCCCCAAGACGGAAGATACAAGATCCAAACAGACAACACAGCAACAACACAACACAAAATTTGCAGAAAAATTCAAAATTAAGAACAAATGACACAATAACGAAAATTTGATCATATTCTTCATTGTTTGATTTGATTACTTAATTCTAAAGGCTTAACATTGGTATCTAAATTGTTTGGGACCTAAATAAACTAATTTAGGTGACGGATTCTAAGGTTTCTCTCAACCAACACAACCAAACTTTTAAAACTGAAAAAATGAATGAACAATGGCGATTTTAATTTCTGCATACCATTGATAATTTGAAAGAGACGATTACAAGAGTATTTATAGGCGTCCAATGCCTTAACCTAACTGACATGAAAATTAAAAATGAAATTACAAGTTGGTATATTGTAAAACCGAGAAATCGAAAAGTACAAAACTAGAAATGGTTTTGCTTTTTGCACGATCCTTGCATTTTCGAATCTTCTCTTGACCTCAGCTTGATTTTTCACTTGGGATTAATCCACGACGCGTTTACGAGTTGGTAACAACTGTAAAAGGGAGAAATTACAGACGAATCTTCATCTTCTCCAAATCGTCAAAGACGCCATTTTTGGTTGACTTTTGCTTGACTTTCATTCTGAGCTTGATCAATCACATAGCAGCATTTGAACACCTTCTAACTACTTCTACGAACTTGAACAAAGCTTAACTTGACTGAAAACTAACTTCTAAATCGACTTCGATTTGAACTTTACTAAAACTTGAAAAACAGAAGCAACCCACCAATGCAATCTTCAAACAAGTTTTAGAAATCCAGTTTCAGCATTCAAAAACCATCAATGGACCTTCCTTAACGATTTCAAATCAACAAAATCAAGTGCAACAACTTCTAATGAAAATCCCCAATTTCAGTTCATCGTTTTCAACTCGAACACACATTACGGATTCTAGACTATGGCAAGCCAAACTAAGCTTACAAAATCACTTCATAATGGTCAAGCGAAACTACCCACATTCATCAATTTAACTCTAATCTTATTCGAATTACTTAAACTAGAAATTTAAAGACATGAACAAGTAAATAAGAACCCTAGAAATTGGGAACTTTGAGTAGAGAGAATTGTACGCTAATTCGAAGATATGTCGATGATCCCGAGATCATCCCAGATTCTGATGGTGGGTGGCTTGACCTCCGCCAAAACTGTTCTCCGCACGGTGGAACGCCGTCTTTGTTTTCTTCAGTCGGACTCCCAAGGTTTGCATCTGCTACACCAAGGTCCCTGAGGTTTTGACGATGTGCACCATCATCCTTTACGCAGAAAACTTTATCTTCTTTCTATGTTGATCGATCAAAGTCCAATTTTGTTTCTTCCTTCTTCACAAGCTTCATAAGTAGCTTCAAGATCATTCTTTCAATCAACATTGTCGAGATTGAACCTTTCTTTCTTGCTTTCTTTTCTTCAAGCTTTATTTCTTCTTCACCGTAAGTTAACACTATTGCTTGCTTTTTCTTCTTCTTTCAATTGCAGACTAGCTTTCCTATTGCTTCAAGTTTCCGAGACAATCTAAACCAACAAAATTAGCTACCGGCATAATATCCAAGATTAGCCTACCATAAAAGGAAAACAAATCTTGGTTGAGCATAAAAAATAAAAAACTTGATTACCTGATTTGCATCTGTATAAAAAGTAAAACAATAATCAGAAATTTACACATGACAGATATTATATAACACGTCGACACTTACACATTTGAATAAGAATTTGTAGACGCATGATTTTTGGGATCCACAAGAGATTTAATTACATTACTATATCGTTTATAGAGGAATTGTGAATCCTTGAAGAGAGGGGAAAAGTGATAAAATTGATATTGTATTTCTTATGAGTCCCAAGATTCACACTGTCAAGTTCTTGTTAACGTACTTAAGTGATGACGTTGTCACGTAAGATGAATACAGAAATAATCCACAAAAAATGTTGACAAGATTACGAAGATTGGTCTTGATGTTCGAAATTATGTAAGTTCTCGACGAGTTACAATGTTGAAGACAGTAAATTTTACGTGTACGAGACACTGTCTATGATAGAAACACTGGTATTAAAAGTACAAGTTAGCTACAAATTGCAAAATTTTATCAGCAGCAGAAGGGAATGTCGTGTGTCATAGTTTATGTTCTAATTGAAGCCATTAAAAGAAGGGGTCCGCTCTTTTTTCTTTATATTGCAAATTACAATCTTGGTTGATGAAAGTAATAGTATAAAACAAAACATGAAATTAATGTGAAATAAGAATCCTGTATTTCAACTGATAGTAATTCAATAAAAATAAGTAAATCCCACAATTAAAATTATGTACTATCGATGCGATTGCAACAAAATCACACGACATTTTGTCAAATCATCAAATACGACACACTGCATTAGGATGGTCTCAAAAAAATAGGTGTCAAAAGTAAAAAAAAGATTATCAAAATATTCAAGACGACAATGTGTTAGTGTAACATTTCTAGGCAATAACAAGTGCCGTAGGCCTCCAGCTTATTACTGGAAAAACTACGATTACAATAAATAACTACAACCTAGTATTAATGTGAAGAAGTAGAAAGCATTCCCACAAATTCGCAGGCAATATTTCTGTTACAAGCAACAAAACACGAGACTCTCTTATGAAGTTAACATAGATCTCATTTCAAAATAGATCATTTATACTCGTATGATGGAACCGGAGGAGCATCGAAGCCATCCAAACATTTCCGTCTTCGACCCACTGCTTGTTCCCGGTTCCTTTTTCTTCCCACCACCAAAAACCCCTCCAAACCACGAAGACGAGGAAGCATCCGGATTTTGATCCTGTCTGAAACTCTCCGGTGAGACTGGAGGCTGACCTGGGAGCTGATAACTCATAGGAGGCATCCAGCTGTATTTGGCATTGCCTCCTCCATGGGCATAGTCTGTTGTGAACTAAGAACCTTATTCAACATGATCCCAGCTCCTTCCAATCAGAGCAAGGAGGATCACCGCCGAAAGCTGCCGACCGAGATGCGGGCCCCAATCCCTGACGCATCGATAGGAATCCTCCGGTGGCTGCTCCAGCTATAATGGAATTCCACGGGTCTTCTTTCTGCCGAACGTAGACCATCGTGCAGTCGAAAGCAGAGAAAAGCCTCTCCCCATACGGCGAAACTACCGCCGACTCTCGGAGCATTCATTCGAACAGCTTGTGTGCCTCCAGATAAGCGTGTCCCTGTAGGGGAGTTATATACTCCCTTTCAAGAAATGAAAGGCTGCACCTCCCACTGCGCCCATCCCGAAAGCACCACCAACGTCATCGAGGATTCTTGTCAGGACATGGTTCTCTAGAAGTTTCAGGAGTCCCCATGGATAACTAAAAAGTAAAGACTTTTGTTGTCAATTGTTCAATGAAGATATTCAGCATTCACCTGCAAAAACTTATTATCAATGTCGGGAATGGATAGCTTCTATAGTTTTCCAATCTAACTGAACGCATTAATCAATTAAGCAATTGCATTCTCAAAACATTGAATCGTTATCTTAACACAACTTTCCAAATAACCTGGCATCCACTGTTTCATAGGAGTATTAACTTTTAAATCGACACTAATTGAACCAGGTGAAAGAAATCTAAAAAGGCCTTTCCCACGACTATGGGAGCCCGTTTACGAAATAATATTACTTCTAAGCCAGTAATCCAAACACCGATTCCTAGCAGCTCAATTCACATTTGAATCATCGATTTAGAAAGCAAAGAAGGGGCAAAATTGACAGCTGCTTAATTGGGCTAATGTCATCTCGATTTAAAGCATGCAGGAGGACACAATTTGAAGCATCAAAACATTAGAAACCACAGTCAAGCATGAGAAAAGAGGTACTGTACTACCACTAATGGAGGATTATTCAATTTGATAAAAAATCTAAATTGTTTTTCTATTAGAGTTGAAATATAATCTCTTATATCATCATTTTCAGTTCCAAAGAATTCACTACAAAAAATAAAAATCGAAAATAAGAAGATAAAGCATTAGACAACTGATTGGATCCGACTCAGAAGAAGAAAGCACTGAAAAACGAAAGGAATCGAAATGAATGAGGACTCCAGGAGGGGTTTCCTTCTTCTATCCTGGGATTTTTTTTTCCCTTTCAACCGGAAACCAGTGGCATGGTATAAGTCCACATGCATCTAACGCTGTATACACCCAAAATCTTACTGGGCTGGAGGCTTGGAAGAGGCCCACAAATTGGGTTGCAAAGGCCATTTAAACCTTTTTTAAGCCTTCTGGAAACATCTGCAACCAAAACTTCAACAATGACAGGATAGAACTAGTCGAACATCAACTTAGAACTTTCTATTTGCTTGCCTGAAATCATGGTGTATTTTCTTATTGCTTCTCTTTCAACTTTCTGTGTGAGCCAGACATCATCACAAAGGTGTTTTACAACTAATCAAGTGTATGGATATGTTATATTAGTGAGAAAATGATTTTAACTTCCGTCCAATCTGGTTCTCAAACCAACATTTTCCAATTTCACAAAAGTCGAGAAATGTTGCTTCTTTCCTTTTTCAAAAAATACAATCAAAAGCATTCATAGAGAATAAGATCAATCATGGTAAAGAAAATACATAACATCAGAAATCCTATTTGGAATCCATAAATCTGAGTAGAATGTAATCCAGCTTGTCTTGTCTTCCGCCTTGAGCAATGCCGCCTTGCTAAATGTGAGTCTCCTTGCTTGTGGAACATGCAATGCTAGCCAAATCCTTGGTCCTTTCTTGTGCCCCTTCAACAAATTCATTTTGCCCAAAAGACAATCCTCCATCACTCCTATGTCCACATAAACACCAATGTCGCAACTTTGTCTTACTTTGGTTCTAGCTGCTAGATGCCACAAGAGCTTCCCCATTATCACACTACCCTAAAGAATATATAACTTACCTCCAAGCTTACCTTTCTTGACAACCATCAAGCTTTTCATATTTTCAGCATCCTATCACTTCCATAGTACCTGAAATCTTGATCATCCAAAGCTGAAAGAGAGTTCAATTTTTTCTTCATCAAGGGCACATGTAGACATTCTAGTGTTTTGAAAACTCCGTCAAACATTCTGAGTCTGATTTTACCTTCCCTTCAACCGCTAGTGCCCCCTCATCAATATATAAAATAGTGCATGCAATATGCTTGTATGAAACAATCCATTAATCCTTGTGTGCACACATGAAAAGTAGCACCATAATCAATAATCCATAAACTTTTCGATGATTACGAACTGCAAACAAAACTCCCCCTTCATTCTCATCGTCATGAGAGTTGTAGCACCAATCGAGAGCATTCGTGAGAATTCATGTTTTGCTTTCCCTTCTTTAACTTTTGACAATCTTCTTGAAGTGACTGGCTCTCTACATTCATAACATAAGTAAACTTATTATCTTTCTGCTTTGTTCTTCCTCTACATTCCATGAGTTCTTCTCATCGCCATTAAATCTTATGCTTCTCAGAACATCAAAAGAAAAAAAATCTTGTGCTTCTCTACTTTTCGAAAGCTTTTCAGCTCCTATGATTTAAGTGCACAAGTAACATTATTAACCGAAATACTATCTTTCCCATGTAGGCTGTAGCAAAGTATCAACAAAACTATCAAGAGATGGTGGCAACGAACTCAAACATAATTAGAGAGCTCGATGCCTGATCATCAATTTCTACATGAATATTCCTTAGATCCATGATAATTGAATTAAACTCATCTAGATGTTTAAGTATGGGTCTACCTTCACTCATCTTCAGGTTATACAATCTCTTCTTCAAATGAACACAATTTGTTATTGATTTTTTTCTTTCATACAACTTCTCGAATTTACTTCAAATGAATCTGTAATTTTTCATAAGACATTATTGGTGATGCTAATGAAAACCATACTCAAGGCTCTTTCTATCAAATCTGGCTTGTTTACAACTTTTATCTCATCTAAAAATTGTTCGACAATCTCTTTCCACAATAATCCTTGCAACACCAGGACAATTTCATCTTATAATCTTCTAAAGATTGAAACATGTTTCTCCATCAAACTTCTCTACATGGTACATTGTCGATGACGACTATACACGATGGCATTTGCCGTGATCAGTTTGGTCTCTGGGTAATTTGTGGTTATTTTCCCTTAAACTCTGATGGGTCGCTGGAATTTGAACACTATCAATGCAATGGAGAGAAGTCTCCCAAATCAGAGCACGAGATGATAAAATCTCAGAACGCCATTACCCCAATCTTCCACCCTATGATCGATCAGGAATCTGCGCCTCAACCTCCCCCATCGATTGGATTGGATTTAGAATAGGTTTTTTATGATTTTGACGAAGAGTGGTACAATTTACAATGTTGCACGGTAAAGATATGTGCCCCTGTGCGGTGTACTTGTTGAAGGGCCGGAGAGTACTGATATATAGGCATAGCTAATTGAATCCCAACCCACAGATCCACTGCCCTCTATATGTATGAGAATTGCGTAGATATTACTAAGAATCTAGCCTAAGATATTCTTAGTTTTAATCGTTGTTGTTGTAAAAATATGAGCCCTAAAATTTTAATTTTCCATCAAACTAGAGCATATTTAATGGTTATTTGCTAGAGTATTGTAAAGTCAGCAAAATTATGGTTATGGTAGAGTTAAATAA
This sequence comes from Oxalis stricta, assembly GCA_024708375.1. Lineage (NCBI taxonomy): Eukaryota > Viridiplantae > Streptophyta > Magnoliopsida > Oxalidales > Oxalidaceae > Oxalis > Oxalis stricta. The sequence continues at coordinate 14,029 of JANIEQ010000972.1, read as the reverse complement.
ATACTATAACTAACTATTCGAGATGGATCATGCTTTTTCATAAACACCTCTACATGTTATTATTTTTATTTGTCCAGTCTCTACATGCTAATTAATTTATTCCAGGTAAATACATTTCTGAGCACATTTTGCATTTTTACTGAGCTGTTGCAAATTCCTTTATACAATTCAGATACAATACAGAAAATTTAAATTACTTTCTCATAAATGTACCGAAACTTATACAAGGTACTGACTTAATTAAAAGAAAAAGATATGTTACAGTCAAAATGAAAAGATAGCAAGCTGGCACATGCTTGTTCATGATTTGTTTTACTTTCTTTTTCTTTTTTTTTTTGTTTCACTCGATCAATATATTGTCTATATAATTTAGTGGTATCTCGTTTTGTCACTGCAGCCACCAACTGAAAACGGCCAAAACCTCCATTATCAGCCACCAGGTGCTTGGACAAAAGAGAAGAAAAAAAAAAAAAAGGTCCTGAAAAGATATTTTTACTTTGAGGAAAAAAAAAGTCATTCACGTCGGAGAGTTGAGAGGTCCGAGCTCTTTAGCACACGCAGCCTCTTCACTGTTGTTACAAACATGCTGCCAAATAAATAAAATTAGTAAATTTACAAGAAAAAATTAGGAAAATTTCCTAAAGGTTTCTATATTCTAAGATTTAGATTTACTATTTCGGAAAAATTGTACTTTATTCCATGTGAAAAGACATAAATATTCCCATGTAATAATGCGGCACTTACTTTTTTTTAGTGCTAATTCAAATTTTAATGCAAGATAAAATAAGAAAAGAAAAGCATATTATGATGTGGTGTGAATATTAGATTTTGTTGAAGCATCCAGAGGATTTTATAGTTTCTAAATATATATGTTTCTAGAAATACATGCTCATGTATGGAGGATTTTAAGAGGATAACTACGCTTGTCATGGGATTTTGATCACTGTCCTCTCCTTTTGTTTAAAAAATATATATGTCAAACCTTTGATTAATTAAGGATCATTTTGCAATAAATTTACCGAAAATAAAATAAAATGAATTAATTAAAGATGAGTAGCCTAACATGGCAAATAATTAATTATGTGTACTTACTTCCATGGCACGTCACCAACAAGTATTCTGTCACCTTCATTATCCTCATACACTAAAGTATACTTCCCATTTCTTGCCAATGAATTATCGGACTCGATAGATTTCTCTTCTTCCATTTTATTTTCATCTCCATGATGATCGCTAGAGGAATCGCTTTGAGCTACAAAATGTAAGAAATTATATTTAAGTCAATATATATATATATATAAGTAATTAGGGAATACTATATATACTAGTTAAATTAAATTGATCATATATATAGTTAATTAGATAAGGAGTAACCTGCAAGAAGACCTCTGAAAAGTTGGTCAATGGCATAGGAAAGAGTCTGATAACAGTCATAGGCATTGACGTTTATTTTTCTTCCAATTGGGATTCCTTCCATGTTAACTTTAACAAATAGATCTCTCTTTGTTGTCACCACGGTTTCAGAATTTTTGATATTCTCGTCACCTCCGTCTGATTGTTTTTTATCCGAATCGGAAACTGCCTTCGTTAAACTGCTGTTATTGTTACACGAAAGATTTCTCCTGAAGGATCTCACAGGTGGCCATCCAACAACCTGAGACGGTGCAGCCCTGCAGCTCCATATATTAGCTGATGTTAGAATGAATTAGATAATATCTTATATCAAATTAATTTTGTATCAAAATACTGTACACATGTTTTGTATATATCGCTGTCGACATGTATTTTGGGACAATAATAACTTAACAATTTCCTAAAAACTGAAGCCGTCAGTAATTAAAAACACCAACCCTTTTTGGAGATTGCATGATTTCTTCTTCTCTGCCGAGCAGTTACATGGCTCCTGAGCAGAAACCGGTTGAGCCGTACTGTGAAAAGCTCTTTTGTTTCCGTGATTGTTGTTGTTATAACCATGGAATTCTCCGGGAGGACCAAGCCTGAGCTCCAACTTCTTGTCTTCCATATTTTATTTTAATACTGAATCAAAGAAACTTTCCTACTGGAAAAAATGGTGAGTGAGTGAGTATGTGTGTATTTTGCAAGCTAGCAAGGATGAGTGTAGTATGTATATATATATAGAAGAGAGAGGTAATGATTTTCTAAGGCTTCCTAGGAAAGCGCTAAGAGATTCCTTTTGCTAGGAAATGAATAATAATACTATATAATTAATAAAGCATATATTTGCTCAAAAAATGGAATGTTGGGAAAATACTATTAGACATGAGGGCGGCACTATACACACGGAACAGACACGTAGGTAGAATAATTTTCGGGTAACATCAACAACATTTATCATATGTGGCACATGACTAGGAAAAACACCCCTTAATTGCTTATTTGCTAATCGACCTTCTTGCATTTTAGATATGCAATTAATATTAAATATGCATTTTGCTATTCTTTAAATTTGATGCCGTCCTGCGAATGGTGGAGTTAGGATTTGAGTTAAATGGATTCAAATTTAAAAAAAAAAAAAAAAAAAAAAAAAAAAAAAAAAATAGTTGAATTTATAAGTTTATGGGTCAAATAATTTAAAATTAATTCAAATTAATTTTGGATTGGGTACAAATCAATTTTGAAATGAAGGTTTAATAAACTCTATATAATATAATGGGTTCAGTGAATCCATTCCATAAAGAGTGGCTCCACCACTGAATTGGGTGTCAATCAAGACGTGATTCAAGTGTGTTTTTTCTTTCGTGGGCTCAAACTTCGATTTATGAGAAGCGGATTTTGAGTGGATAGATTAGATTTGGCATTATATGGCATGGACTTTCAGATATAAGCGTCGAGGAGACGGGCGCGAGTCGAGTGCTCGGCCGGATCGGCTTCGGCTCAAGAGAGCCCGATTGGTCTTGGGGTCCTCATCCGAGACTCAAATGACCAAATTCTTTACCGTCGAACTTCTTTTGTCGAAGACATTTTTTATGTGCTCCACACGGAAGCAAAATCCCTAGAAGTGGGGATGAAGCTAGCCGTTCATTACGAAATCAAGTCGGCCATTTTTGAGTCTGGCTACGGTTCCTTGATTTACATTAATATTCAGAATCGTTATCCTTTTTTTTTTTTTGGCTTTCCATACCTGTTTAGATAATATTAAGCGAAATTCTCGTAATTTTGTACATTGTTCTTTTGTATTTTCTAAGAGGCAAGAAAATATCATAACTCATTCATTTTTTTTCCTTTATAATTGTACAGTCGTACATACGATTCGAACCCTTTATTTCACTGGATGAAATAGAAATGCTCACCAATTCGACCACGTTCTAGTGTGCAAAACTCATTCGTTAGCTCAATTAAAACGAAATGAAAAATAATATCTACCTCATTTCTTTATAATGTAGCCTGAAAGGATATAGAATTAATGAATATATTCTTCCTAAAAAAAGTCTTTTAATTACTAAATAGTGAATTTATCTGACTTTCTTCACTGAATTTATGGTCCATATTATCTAAGATTGAGACGGTATATCTTTTATATTTTCGGCAGTCTCGGCCTCTCCAAATATAGCCAAGCAAATACTTGTTGAATATCCACCAACGTAAAAACGTGTAATTGTGCGGTCCAATTCAAACGCAAATTATAGGTCACAAGATATGCTTTTTCTTGAATAATATCCACTACCAACAAGTAAACGTTTGCGGGTCAACATTTTTATCTTGTAATTCGATCAGTATTTTCTTTATTAGTAGTATTTAGAGTTATTATATTGATTAATCAAGTTATTGTTTAGTAGCTAGCTAACTGATTACAATCCTATCATACAGAAAGTTTTAGTTTTATATTTACCAGCTGATTTCGTACTGCATAGATCCCGTTTATTAAATTGGAACTGGTTTACGAAAACAAATACCATCTCCGTATCACATTAAATATCTATTTAATCAATGATCTTCAACAAACAAATATATATAGATAAATTTAAAATTCAAAACATCATATATTTATATTAATAATTATGAGTAGTAATAATCAGTACTCTAACCTGAAAACACATTTACGCTAATCAATTAAAATTAATCTGTCAATCACAGTAAATCTCTTATGCCACTAATATTATTTACGGTTACCAAGTGTATTTGAGGCACTTGACAAAATGGTATGATGATATTTGAAGACTGAAAGTGAGGAAGAGATATAAAAAGTGCATAAAATACAGATAATATTCAATGATAGCAATCTTTCCTAAGAGGCCACTTATAATTAATATCACAGAGACTCATGATAACAAAGTCTTTTTAGGCATGCGCTTTTATTTCCGTGTTCCATGGCATGGTGGTCTGAGGTGGATAATAAGTACTGACCATGGTCTCGATTCGGTTCGGTTAGAAATCATAATAAACCCATTTACAATGCGTGTAATGATAATTGAGTTCACCAAAAACCGATTCATTGAACTTATCACGCAAATTATATACTAGTTTCATACAAATCCACTTACGATTTTGATAATGCTTAACTCCGATAAATTGATGAATTCAATTTTGGGTGAATTCAAAAATCACGCTTCCTATGTACTGTTTGTTTTTCCAAGGAAGCTAAGCTAGTAATGGAATTGTTCAATGAACATTGAACAAACGTATACTGTAGTATTGGAAGTCATTACCATAATGATTAGCATACCAACCTTTTTTTTCCCTTTAGCATTCACTACTCAGTCACCATGGCATCATGATCATAAAAATCCTCTAGTGGGTGGTGGGGATCCTAGCTCATCCCAAGTAGAGTAGAGGGGCCCCTACATCCCATCCCATTAATATAGTATAAGATAAACATGCATTAAATTTCATGACAAACCTTTTCCTTTTACTTTAGAGAGGCCCTTTTGAGATGGGACCCTAATTTTCTATTCAAATCTTGATTGTGTATTTGTGTTTATCATGACAAACTTCCTAGACGACTACCAACTATCCCCATTAGTTAGTTTAAGTAATTTGCTTTAGAGAGTTATTTTTTATTGGTTTTGAAATCCCACCCGAATAACCACTTGACAAACCGACATTGATTTGAATTTGAAGTTAACTGAGTTACAATTCCGACGGAAACATTTAATGATAGTGAAAGATCAAAGTTCCATATATGGTTGTAGGAAGTTAAGTGCAAGGAGAGGGTTTTAGAATGAGCTTTATCTCCATACATAATTTATTGGTTTTCATTCTTTTACAATGTTGAATGAATAATCCATGGCAGCTTCCTTTCTTGAAAAATATCATCACAATGAGGTATCTAACAACCTGGCTGCTAAACCCAGACTTCGTGATGAAACTTGCAATTTGCACAAATGCTATTCTTATAAAATTCTGTGTATAAAATCTTATATCGTAATCTAAGTGTCAATGATTACATCAACTCATAGATTTATTGAAAATTACATAATCAATTATAACATTACATTTAAATTGTCATGTAGGATTCTGTATACAAAATTTTGTAGAAATATCATCTCTCTGCATTTTGTTCTTCAAATATGGAGTACATAATTTTCATGATTGATGCAAAGGCATTGGGGAAGTTAGACCCATTTTCCCCAATGCCTTCCTCCATCTGAAAAATGAATGAAGTAAATGGATGTTAGACCAGAATTTCTTTTAGCATCTCCATCCGGGAAGTTAAAAATTCAACGCATTTTGCAAACTGAACAAAACGCCCAATAACTTGAGTGAAAGCAGACAAGTTATAGAAAAACAGCTTCGCTCGTTATTTTAAGTCAAAAATAGTACACAGTAACATTGACACATACTCTCTCCTCTCGGACAAGAAACTTTAGTCTAAATAAAAACACGTAAAACTGTAATCTGCAAGAGCTTCCAGCTCCGTTCATATATTTTCGTATACATATATAAAATGCTTGTGAGAATCTTTCAATTCCATATAGTAATTCATCTTGCTACACCATATATGCATGCACAGCTGCTAATTCTCCATTGCTTGCCTCAACAACTAAACCAGTACAAAAAATAACAAATTAACAAGCATTCCAAGAACAAGCAACTTATATATTATCGGAAGCAGTAATTAAGATGTCATAGTGTCTGAGTTATCATTTAGTTTAAGGTTCATATTATGTTTGCCAAGAAATAGTTGAAATATCCAATGCACAGAGAGAGAGAGAGAGTGAGAGGACCTGAAAATAAGATTCGAGTTTTCTCCTCAGAAATGCATGCTCCTGCTTGATTTGTTGGAAAGTCCGAATGCATCTACAATATACATAATCAAATTATTAATAAAAAAGGCAATATAACCATTATTACCAGTATATATGGTCAACCCGTCTGTCAATTTTCATTGAGGAAGCCTCCCTTTATGAAGCATTTTGGGTGTTAGGCTCAGCTCCACTCATTTTGCAGCCTTATCTACGTATAAGATATGTGCTTGGAATTTGGTAGCATGGAAGAAAAAAAGGAAAAACATACCCTTCAGAATTTTTTGCATTGCAGTGTCCCTAAATTGTTGACACCCGTCTTCACTTTTTTAGTCCGATGCTTCGAGTAGAAAACAGTTCAGCAATATAATTAGTTTCAATAAAACGAGCACCAGTTTTCTAAGGTGTGTAGACAATTGAAGAACAACATTTTAAACCAGGATGAATGTCCAGGGCAGTAGAAATTCACCTTGAGCTGCTCCCTTTGAACTGGTGCATGTAATTATCCAGCTTACAAAATCTGTAGGCCTGCTGGAACTGGAAACCACAAAATACAATGTTTTGTCATTCATTGCATGATACTACAAAACAGAAAGAAACTTGAAAAAAGGTGAGATGGAAATTGAACTTACAGAGCCTGCTCTAAGTTTTGGATGAGTCTAACTGAATCATTGTAATATAACGTCACAATTTCCTGTACTGAAATTAGGATTTGCCTCATCTTGCAAATCCTCCAGCTGAATGAACTGGTCCATCCAGATAACCCTGTATTAACACAGCACCATAAAGGCACAAACATATCAGCTCAGAAAGTTGATAATTAAGAAGAAAAGAAAAGGAAATTCTTTAGCTATTCTGTTAGATACTTATATCTCACAATTGATCAATTCAACCATATTGTTTTAGGGTGAATCACAACACTATCCTTTAAGTTACTGTCACGGCCAGTAACAGCCCGACTTAGTTCAATTTACTTCTGGGTCTTGGTCATTCAATCCTTAAATTTAGACTAACCCAAAATACTCCTATCAAAATGCAGTATGTTTTTAGTTGAATGAAGCTCTTTAGTTAACATTGATATACTTGTGCTATGGTGATGGTTCAAATATGACTAAATTGTTATGGAAGAGGATTACCATCAATCAGTCTGTAATAATTTATCAACATGCACAAAATACATGATCCTAAACTAACGTGAAGCTTAAAAATTAATGAGAATAAACCTACTAAAAACAGAATTTGACACTAACTTATGAGCATTTGAAATTATTTATTAGCATCACACTGTCAAAGCAAGCTATCCTATTAGTTAAATAACCTTTTCTTCTTTTCAGTCATTTAGTCAATGACTTTAGAGATTGAATCTCGTCCAGGCATACTTTGAGAGGTGACCTTCCTAACTATTCAGTCACGTGACTTTTCAAAAACTTTTAACAATTAGGAAAAAGGGAAAAAAGAGAGTTATTTGCTTTTGCTTCAAATAGCCATGTTTTATAAGTATGATCCTAAGCTAGGTTAGGCAAGGGTATATAGTCTACAACGATGGACATTGAGGTTAAGAATGAAAAAAATAAATAAACTTAGTAGATGGCATTTGCATGCACAAAACCTGATCAAAGAGTGACCTCCTCATGTAGGCAGCCTGCTGTTTCAACTGACTCCTGTCCATAATTCTAGAAGTACCATTTCTCCTTTCTAGCAAGAACCAAATTAAATTGTCTTTGTTAATTGGTGGCTTTAGGAGATACTACACCAATGCAGCCCAAGCTATTTATAACATTTTACAAGTCAGAGAACGAGAGATGAAATAGAAAATATCAAACGTGCAAGTGTCAAGAGGATACTCTAGGTATACGTGTCAGGTAAATATCATAATTGGTACACATCTTATAGGTATCGAATGAATCCTAGAATCCAATCAATGAAAAATGATTTTAACACCCATTAAAGAATATCCAAACAACTAAAGAAGCAAATTTAAATGATTATGAGAGCCTTTTGATTTGTTACAGGTTGAAAGATGTTTAAAAATATCTGCTACTTTGGTATAATGAAATTCAGTGTAACAAAAGAAAAAATATAATAAAATAGATCGAGCCAATCATAAGTGGGAACGTGGCATGCAGATGTTTTCTCGTGGGAATCGTGTGCAGTGCCAAATACAGAGTAGCAAAAACCTGTCATGCAAATCTTAATCATGGAAGATATTGATTGAGCCATCCTCTCCTTGGATTCTCTTCTCTATGAATGTATTGCGTGACTCGACCTGTGAATGCCAAGTGAACTTATTTCAGATTCCCCAGATGGCTTCATAGTATAAAAAGAAGTTCAATAATGCATGTTATTAATAGATCGCAGAACAGCTGTTTTTGAGTGCTGCAGCCAGAATAACAAAACATTTGTTTTATTTCAACTTGAAACTTTTGGCTATCGATCATGGTAACTCCAACCAAAATCAAATGCTGATATGCAATTCTCCATAATTTTCAGTTAAGAGTTGGAAAGGTAACAGTAACTAAACAATACAGTGATAAAGATAGATGATTGATTACAAAGAACTTGGACTGCAACCATCAAATCGAGCACTACTTATCTTAACTGTCACATTATTAAATGCATCGACATATATGAAGTATCAGATGCTCAAATGTTATATCAAACAGCATGTCATGAAACTCAAAAAAGGTGTACCCTGTATATTGTTACATAATCATACATGAACATTCATAACATAAAGTCTCACTAGGGGTAAATTTTCATTCTTAGGTAACATTCTTCAGAGACAGACAAAATAGTGAGCAATTGCTCAAAGAAGGCAGGGCCGTTAATCAAAACAAAAGAAAGAAAGAGAGTGAAGTGGGAGAATCTAAGCAACAATGATTGAAGTGGGTATAATATTACCTTTGTTTTAGCTGCCAGTGGTCCCTGTCTTTGTCTGTCCATCTCTTTCCTGCATTTCTCAGCAAAGTGTTAAAAGGAGAAAACTTGAGAAGCTATCTTTATTTATTCCTTCACCACTCACCAAGGGATTGGAAGAAGAAAGAGGAATGAAGAAGTGTTACAATGACTTTGACCTCTCGCTGTCTCTCCGACGAGTTTTTCCAGATTCTTGGTCACTCTACTCCTTTGTGAAAAGAAACATAGGTTGGGATTGGTGGAATTGGATGAGAATATTAACTGTCACTGTTTTCTCTTCCTGGAAAGATTAATATTCCCCCTTTCCATCGCTGTCTCAATGTCGATAAGAATACCACCATGGACATGATAATATTTTCTAGAGAAATCTCATATAGGCAAGCCTTAAAGAAAGAATTCTCACAAATTTTGAACTTTACACCAAGCTTGAGAAGCCAAGCACAGATCATTCTTTCATTTAAGACTTTTCAAATAAACAGAAGAACAAAGATTTCTTTCAAATAACGATGTAAAAAATAATTAGAATAACTACAATCAATACGATTACAACAAATCTTTTTTATTAGATAATCACTGCTTATAATATAAAGAGGTACCAAATATAATGACATAGAAATATACCTATCCTCCTAAAAGAAAATGAAAAGCAAAGCACTACAGCTACCAAGTCTACGTAAAAAATACAAACAAAAAATGCACCTGTCTGGAAGGGAAAGTAGCAGCAAAGACTTTCAAATAGTGGGTGGGGCGATTCTCCGGTTATCATTCAACTCTCATTGCCACCAATGTCACTCCAAAAAATGGTGGCCAATGATTGATCATCAAAAGAAAACTTTAAGGTTGCTGCCCTTACAACTCTTTTACATCAACTCTTCCTCCAGCATCGACCCTTTTCATCCTAGGAAAGAATCCCATTGCCTTATTGACAGTTGTATTAGCTAATCTTCTGTCAACATGCTATCCAAATAAGCTGGATCGGATAGTATTTGGTCACAGCGAATCTGTATCATGAAAACCAAAAACAGAGGAACGCCACAATCAAAGAGATAAACAAAGCAACATTTTCACTGTATTTCTTTGTTGTACAGAGTGAAATGACTGGGTATGAACACCATCGTTATAGAAAACACATGTATACATTTAGACCCAAACAAAAAAGAAAACAACCTAAATACCAAACAAACGAGTATTCTTTTAAAGCTAGTGGGTCACTAACCATGATGGTCATTTTGCTTCAACTTCAAAAGTGTACCCAAATGAGCTCATTGCAACATCAAAGGAATAACCATCTTGTTAAAAGACTAGTCGGACTGACTAACCCATAGAGAAGAAGGCCGAACAACACTACCATATCCAAACAGTTGGTTGCTTCTTACAACATAATGATGTCAGTCATTCTCTCAGAACCGAAGAGCACAAACATTGCACGCAAGTAAAATAATATCTGCTTCAAAAAACAATACTAATTCTGAAAAAGGGTAAATTCAAATTACCTGTAGCAATTAGATAAATCTCCATATCGTTCATCAAATTATTTCCCAGAGCCAGAGGTAGGCAAAAGGGTAGGAAACGGTATAACATAATAATGTAGTAGTTGCGTCATGCTGTTTCCGACTTCCGTAATGATGAGTACAGAAGAAGCGTGCTTGCAGACAAATTGGAAATGCAAGGGCATAATTTACTAACAGGATAAAGTTGGGGGACGAGATGGCTGTTGCGTGAAACTTTCGAGAGTAAATCGTAATGATGAGTATAGAAGAAGCCTGCTTGCAGACAAATTGATATTTCAATGGAAGTGGCGGGGACATCGAAAACTTGGATTATTGAAATGAAAATTTCCTAAGGTAAACGACAATGGAAAACGATGAAGAGAGGAGAAGCATTATTGAGAGAGAAAGGCTACAGATCGAGCATATTCGAGAGCTCGATTTCGAAGAATTGCAGGTCGAAGAAGTTGAAGACGACTCATCATCTGAAGAAGACGATCGTCGCGCCAAGTAATACATTTACTGTTTCCTTTTACCTAGTCACAAACTTACAATCGGTAGCTTTCATGAATTCTCTTTCTTACAAATCGTATTTCATTTTCGCAGCGGTTCATCACTAGTTGAAATCACGTACAGCACACCTTTGGCTTCGTTGCCATATCTCGGTGGTATATTATGATTTTCTCTAATGTATGTTCATCATGGGGAATGTTTTATCAACTATGTGGTGCTGTTTGATTATTTATGACAGAGGTTGAAAATACTAGCCGCAGATTCTCATTCTTGGATGGTGGCGCTATCTTCACCCCTTCCATTGTTTTATATTCAAGGTACTTGCATTCATTTCCTGACTATCAACAATCAACATCAGACACTTCAATATATTTCTATTGTACTCCGTAATTAGACATTTTAATATTTTTTGTTCGGTACTTTCAGGAGTTGTTTCTGTTTCCAGAAGCCACCCTTCCTTTAGAGTCATTCGCCCAAATTTTATAACTGCTGTTGAGAGAGCATTGCTTCAAAATTATACTATAGGTGTGGTAGGTGAACTCTTCCACAGCGATGCGATATTATTGTTGTTCAATGTAGTGTGATTTCTTCCTCTAGAATAATTTTCACTTGTGTAAACAAAATATTGGGCAACCTTTTCAGGTTCGAGGTTGTCACCTACACTGATGGAATGAAAAGATTAGCTTCAATTGGGACTACTGCTGAGGTTTAATTGCTGAACTCTGCATTTCAATTCATTGGCTTTTCATCTGTTGAGGGAAAAGTGTTTTTACCCTGGATATGATATCTCTTACCGGTGTAATATTTTGCACTCACATTTACAGATTCGCCAATATCGGCGGTGGAGGATGGCTCACTGAACTTGGTTACTCGGGGCCAACAGCGGTTTTGCCTCAAACGTCATTGGTGTGATGGGGAAGGCGTGGTGAGGCTTACTGTGTTTAGATGATATCAGCTAAATCTTTCCTCACCTATATTAGATGTATTAGTAGACTGATCTTACTATGTTGTGTATAATCAGCTACGCAAAATTCAAATAATCACGGAAGATTTGCCATTAAGAACTGTGATGCATTTGGAAAACTGGGACCGATGATCAATCTGCCAAGTCGCAGGTATGATGATAGATGCAATGATTCAGAAACAGCTCTGATGATAGCTTCGAAAGAGAACTGTCACTTTTTGAAGAATTGTGCACCAATCTGCCATTCAATCTTGTTATGGGTGTGATGATTTGGATGAATCAACAAGCTGTGATGATGACTACACTAAACAAATGGAGAAATCTGGTTTAGGAGTAAGAAAGAGTTTTTGTCCAGGAGGGGCATCTCACAAGGGAGGGACCAAAAAGGCATAAAGAACCACTGATTTAAACCAGTTTCGTAAGAGCAGAAGTGCTTTCTGGCCTCTTTATTTCAAAGAAATTTCCATGTTTTCTGTTCAAGTGAATCATATTCTGGAGAATAATATGATGCTATGTAAGTTTTGCAGGTATGCATGGACCAGATTGCAAATTGCTTCTACTTGTGTAATCCAATTGGGATGGCTCTTTTCGTCGTATGAACGAGAAATTGAAGCCTAGATCGTTTTGGGGAATCACGGAGTTCTCAAGTTGCCGATGATACTCGACTAAAACCAGAGACGTCCACATCTACATTAATCGTATAATAGTTGTTTGTAAGATTTGCCATATCCAGCTGAATATATTAGGCACTTGTTTGTAAATTTACTAACTAGCTTGCTAAACAAGGCAATCAAATTATGATATCACCCACATTTTTGCCAAAGTAGATGATTTGCTTCTCCTAAATCCTTTCGTATTGGAAATGTTTTGTTTTCCATGTGCGTTTAGGGTTCAATTGGAAGATTCAATTGAAAAGCTATAATTATAAGATGTTATTACAATACATATATATATATATATATAGAGCATTGCAGAAAAGAAAACACAAAAGAGTTGCATATAAGGGGAAAAGAAAGAAGGCTTCAAGTCATTCAACGATAGTTTCGGTAGATTGGGTTGTACATACAGCTTTCTGCATACTCAACAAGATCCTTAGGTCGAGGAAGATGAGAAGCAAGACCTGTATATGAGAAGAGATTAAAATTGAATTTCATTTCAAGATTCCAGCTGATAAGTAGCAGCATATCATGAGAACTTACCAAGTTCGTAGACCTTTCGCGGCAACGTTTGCGGCAATATGTGCTGATATCTTCCTGATGTTGCTGAATGGCGGGTAAATCAGTCCTTCCTCGTAGTTTTTCTTGAGACACTTCCGCAGCCAAAGCTTCCGCTATTGTTAAAAAGAAGAGAAAGAGTGAGCAGAGCTGATAAGCTGATTTAATATGATTTGATTCTCAATAAGTAAATAAACTTGCCGGCTGCCAAGAGCATGTCATCATGCACACAATTGCACAGAGATTATCAATCCCAAACCAAATCCAGGGAAGATGTAAGCATTGTTAGACTGAAATTAAATAATAATAATAATAATCGTGTTAAGAGAGTAATTAGCAATCAGAAACAAGGCAAAGGAATGAGAGAGACTGACCTGGCCTGGCACAAAAACTCCCATCAATCTCACAGGATCAAATAGGCTTCCACTAGCGAATATTGCTTTACCCTGAAACCAGAATGAATGAATTAAAATTAATACTAGTAGAATCAGATATTGTTACTTGTTACACGCAAGTCAGCCATATCATATTATGTGAAGTTTAATTTACCTTACTCCAGTACTATAAACTTCCTCAAGCAGTACATTCAGATTGGGAGGTAGGATTTGAAAGAGCAAATATTACCGGTTTCTGAATACAGAGAGAGACGGAGATCGATCCATGTTAATTTTTTTCGATTAAAATGATATACATCAGTATATTTGAAAAACCAAAAATACATACCTCATTAAA